>CP139506.1:135655268-135675761 GCA_021014915.2 Artemisia tridentata subsp. tridentata | reverse complement strand
TACCTCTTGGGATGATCTCACCACTCGTTTCCTTGCTCAGTTTTTCCCACCGGGAAGAACTACCAAGCTAAGGAATGATATCTTGATGTTCCAACAACGTCAAGGCGAAACTCTCTACGAGGCATGGACTCGATTCAAGGACTTACTCCAAAAAGTCCCTCACCATGGCATAGAACTTTGGCTCCAAGTCCAAATCTTCTATGACCATATCAATCTCTCCACGAGGCAAACCATTGACCAATCGGCCGGTGACAAGCTACGTGATCTAAGTGCGGAACAATCATGGGCTCTCCTAGAGGATCTTGCTCTTTATGACAACGAAAGTTGGAGTGATCCCCGTGATTTGAATAAAACGGTCAAGGCAATATCTTTGCCTTCTAACAATTCAAGCACTTCTGACCGTAGGATCATAGAACTTGAAGACCAAGTCAAGTTTCTCATGAAATCTTACGAGGCTCCTAAACCTTCAAGCCAAGTGAACAAAATCACTTCTTCATGTGAATTATGTAGTGGTCCCCACGACACTCGTGATTGCATGGAACTCCCCGAACAAGCTTTTGTGGACTACGCATCCTCGCGTACCGACGGAGCGGGAGACAAGTGGTACACTTTCAAACCCGAGCCAAACCATTACGGTGATTCATACAACCCCTCATGGAAAAATCACCCGAACCTTAGGTGGAAACAAAACCAAAACGCCCAACAAACAAATTCTTCCAACCCACCTAATCGTTTCCAATCAAGCGGTTCCAACTCGAACCGTACTTTCAACAACAATCATTCCGGCAATGGTAGTACCAATAACTTTGAAGGATTGATTTCCCAATTTATGGCATCTCAAGAAGCTCGGATAGCTAGATTCGAGACCGAATTCAATCAACAACAAACGGAGATGACCAATAAAATTGACAACTTGTTGAAAGCTCTCCATAACCAAGTGTTATCACCTCCACATAAGGACGCTAGGAACACAAATAGCGGACCCCAAGTAAAAGACCCCTCTTCATCCAAACACGTCCACTTTGTCAACATTGTCACTATTAAACCAATTGATAGGAATGAGGATAATAGTGAACCTAAGGATGAGGATAGGAAAGTCGAGGTTGATAAGGAAGTTAGGACAAGTGTGATTGAAGAAGTAGATGATGATGAGGACTACTTCAATAGGCTACCCACTAAGGAAGAGCGCGCATATCATACAAACTTATTCGATGACCCCGAGACACCATACTTCCTAGGTAGACCCATCATAGAAATAGGCGACCCTTCTAATCTCAACATACCATGCAACATTGGACATCTACATGTGTGGAAAGCTTACATCGACCTTAGATCACCCATAAACATCATGACTAGAGCCCACTACAACTTGATAATGAAGAATCAACTTGGGTATAGGATGTTCCCTGACAAGGGTTGGATGAGTAACTTCACGGGAAGAGTTAAGGGATTACCGGTTTATGTAGGAAACTTCACCTATGTCACCGACTTTGTAATTGTAGAAGATATCCGCCCAATAGTCGATGCATCCTTGACTCAAGTGGTTTTTGGAAAACCATTTGTTGAGGTCTCTAGAATGACTTATGAACCTTCCTTAGGGATAGTTAGATTTAAGGATGAGACCGATGAAGTAAGCTACCAAATGCCATATAAGATAGAACAATTCCAACACTTGTCAAATGTTGAGAAGGAGCTCAAGCAAGCGGTCTACTATAGGAATGATGAGGATAGAAGTAAAGGAGTAGACTATGTTATGGAAAGGATATTCGGTTTCTACAAGGATTGTTTGAAATTAGGACCGGAATATAAAACCGGGAAGGAGAATGGCCTAGGAACCGTGACCGATGATGGAGTCACGTAATGTACGTGACTTTGAGTCTAGCTACAAGACTCGTTAATAAAGAAAAGCGCTTCTTGGGAGGCAACCCAAGCTTTATTTGTTTTATTTGCTTTGTGTGTTTATTTATTTGTTTGTTTGATTTTATTTTCCGTATGTGTGTTTAATTTTTATTAGTATTGATTCATGTTCAAAAGTAAATTGTGAAAATGCTTTATGTTGTTTTTAACTTCGTCTTAACTACATATAAAGGTATTTTGCAAAAGATAAGTGTAAGGGAAATCTAAATCGGTTTATTAGAACACAAATGAACATGAATCGTAATAATAATAAATTAGCATACATATTCGTATTTGTTTGAGTCAAATGCTTGTATCGAGTCATAATGATGTTTTGCAGGAATTCCAGGAAGCAAGGTAAAGGTTTTTCCAGAAATTTTCCGGAAACTTAAAATGAAAATTTTTGTCAGGTCATTTCTGACGGCGTCAGGGTTCATAACCTGACGGCGTCAGATTTAATTTTCAGAAATTTTTGAAAGTTTTGTTTTTTAGAAAAGTTTTTATTAAAATCTCCAACTTATAATCTCCAGGAATCTGCAAAGTTATCATTCCACAAGCATTATATCCTTATATATAGATTTTATCCCGCCGATGTTATGCAGGTTTTCGTGTTTGTTTTCTCAGGTTTAACAGGTTATTTTGGACAAGGAGATGTTCATGGAATCAAGCTTTTGGCGATGCATTAGTCATGGAGCTTCAACATTCTCTTTGGAGGAAGATTTAACCGTGTAATTTCATTATCCACCGAACGAATCAGGGGAGTATTTGATTTCATTCTTTTACTTTTTTCTTTTACATCTTGTTATTTGAACATTGGGGACAATGTTCATCTTAAGTGTAAGGGGAGGGTAAAAGTACGATTTTAGAGAATACAATTGCGCTTGATTTTTGTTTGTTTAATAGTAGATGTGTAATAAAACTGAGATAAATACCTGTTAGGGCAATTTTAGTGCCAAATTTAAAATTTTTTACAACATATAGGAGTGAAACTTTGATCTTAATAAGCGTCTCACGGATAGGAGTTATATGACTAGCACAAAAAACCGTACCACTAAAAAAATTTTCCACCCCAAATATGTGAGGTTCGCCCCTAGAATTGGTAGGAAAAGCATTTATGCTATGATGTGTGTACCGGTAGCACTTAGATTCTAGAACTTGCGTTAGGACCATTCCAAGGCCACAAGTGAGACTACATTCGTGTAGTTAGATTTACTACATGATAAGAGGCATTAGGATTAACCCATTGTTTTACACCTGTGTTTTTGTTATAATTACATTGGCTACATTGGTCAAGTAATTCTCCCACACCCTTTGCGTTGTACTCATTTTTAGTACACGATACCCCTAGTACACCCCTCAGAGCCTATCTTTTCGTTTCGACCTTTAAGCATTTTACTTAAAGGAAGAATTTGTTACACCCCACTAAAATGTACACCCAAATCGCCTTAGCCTACCTTGTATGCACTCATTTTTAGTGCATTATTGTGACAACATTTGTTTAAACCCAAGTTAATTATCTAGTTGATTACATGGTTGCTAAGTCGAGTCATATCCTTGTACATATTGTTTTGGGACGATTGGGACTCATGGGTAAAGTACTAGTGCAATGGAGTAATGGGGAAGAACATCATTTATTACCCCCATATGTGCTAAATATTTTAAAAAGTACTCCAAGTTTTTCGATTATCTTAATTCGAGTCATTAGATTAGTATTTGTAAAGTTATGTAAAAATTCAAGTGTAAGGGGAATGCAATGCCCCTATGATGTATTATTTTGGATGGTAGGGCAAGAGTGTATGAAAAAAAAAAAAAAAAAAAAAAAAAAAAAAAAATCGAAAAAATCAAGAAAAAAATACAAAAAAAAAAATGAGAAAAAGAAAAATAGAAAAAACATACGGACTACCATCCCGTTTTATTTTATGTTTATTTTATGTTTATGTTTTGTTATCTTCTTTCATTAGCTTAAGATCGAGTCTAGTCTTGGCTTAGCAGCATTGTATAGTACATGTAATTGATCAAGATCTTTAACTAGCCACCAGTAAAATATCCCTTATCCAACAAAACCGTGTTTTCCTTTTCCCTACACCTAACGTTATAACCCATTTAAAAGCCCTCTTTGATAGTTTATCTTAGGTGCTTACGCCTAGTGGAGGAGGTTTTCGATCCTTTCCCAAGCCTATGGTAATCTATTTGCTATGACAGGTAGTGAGAGATATTATCCGTTTTCATTTATGAGATTTACTTTGATGACACTTGAGAGATGTGAGTATCTAAACACTACTTGTGAGGTGCTAGTTTGTAATCTCCGTGCTTATTATGATTGTAGTGGAACGATTATTTGTTATAATTACTTTTATGTTTGCATTAAATGACCCCTAACTTGTATTTTGATTAGAATAAAAGCGCATTTGCTTGAGGACAAGCAAATCTCAAGTGTAAGGGTATTTGATGAAGCGAAAAGTGTACCGCTTTTAAGGGGTCATTTAAGCCCTAAATCGTATTTATTTGATCAAATATTGCCCTAAATCGTTCCTTTTGTCATTTTAGGTACTTTTGAGGAGAAATCTGGAAAAGGAGGCATTTTGGACGTTTTTGGAGCATAAAGTGAAGAAAACGGCAAAGTCTCAAAAATCGGCTAAAAGTTACCTTTGACGGCGTCACATTTAACACCAGACGGCGTCATGCCTTGGCAAGAAAAGTTGGACGTGAAATTTACTCATGATGAGCCAGTGAAAATAGCATGTGAATTCTGACGGCGTCACGCTTTAACTTGATCAAGGGCGTCACGGCTTAAATCATAAGGGGACGGCGTCACGTTCATGGTTCGACGGCGTCAAGCCTTGATAAGCCAGAATGGATTTTTGAAGAGCTAAAGAGGGACGGCGTCAAGAAGGTCATCCGGGAACCCTAAAAGCGGCGAGGTGACGGCGTCACACTCCATAAGGTGACGCCGTCAGATCCAAAAATCTATATATAGTTTTCTAATTTTTTGTCATTAGAGAGAGCTTAGTGTGTGGAATTTTGGGAGAAAACCCTAAGACGAATTCAGCTTCTTTTTCAAGGCTTTTTGCCTTGAGATCTTCCATGTTACATTGAAGATAAGTTATCAATTAATCATTCAATATGTCTATGTGTTGTTTGATTTTATCTTATTCTTGTCTTTTGATTAACATGTTAGGCTAAATTTATCTTGTGTTTGCTTAGATCTAATGAAACCTAGCTATTGATTATTGGTTATTAGTGTGTTATTAGTTGTATTGGATGATTGTTTATCTATGTTAGGCTTAAGAAAACTGGCTAACTTCCTATTCGGTAACTTGCTTGAACGTCTTAAGAAACATGAACCAAATGCGTACTAAAGGTTTTTATGGTTGTATTTAATGCACAAGCGAATTCTAGTGATCCCATGTTAGGAGCTTCCTAGCCGGCTCGACATAGGAGTGAAGTAGGAGCTTGTAGAGTTGGGGAAGTAAGTACGCCACCCCACGAATGGTATTAAGGAATACACCCGTCATCCACGCGACTAATACACACTAATTAACCGGTAAAAGATAGTTAGGGAGTAAGGAAATCTAAGTAAACACATTTCTCTACACATAAGTTTCTCACCACATTTTCATTTTTGTTATTTTATTTTATTGCATTCGTAGTAATTTGGGTTAGTTGACTAGCAACTAATTCCGCCCACTCCTTCAAACCCGAGATTTTACTTGCTTTCATAAAAATTATAAAAACATAAAAAAGAATCTTCCTCAACCCTTAGACCTAATTAGAGTAGTTTTTCATACCTAACGAACACTATTCCCTGTGGAGAACGATCAATCCCCCGTACTTACCACTACACTATACTACATCGGTCAGGTACACTGCCTGGTGGGGTTGTAAGCCTCTTGAGATCCCTCGAGAGGTAAAACCTGTTGTAAGGTTACAAAACCACGCATCACCTACTAATTATAGACATGCCATTAATAGTCCTGAAAAGGATAAATGAGTAGTAGCAATGAATGGGGAAATGCAATCCATGAGAGATAACGAAGTCTGGATTGAAGTAGACCTTCCTCCCAATGCTAAAGTCGTTGGAAGTAAATGGCTCTTCAAGAAGAAAACTGACATGGATGGCAATGTACACACCTATATGGCTTGTCTGGTGGCTAAAGGCTTTACTCAAACCTTTGGGGTTGACTACGAGGAGACTTTCTCTCCTGTGGCAGACATTAGAGCTATTAGGATTCTCATAGCTATAGCAGCGTACTATTATTATGAGATTTTGCAAATGGATGTAAAACTGCCTTCTTAAATGGTCGCCTAGATGAAGACATCTATATGGCGCAGCCTGAGGGGTTTGTGAATCCACAGTTTCCAAACCATGTATGCAAACTTCAAAGATCCATTTATGGATTGAAGCTAGCATCACGGCAATGGAATAAAAGATTTGATGCAGAAATCAAAAGGTTTGGATTTACTCATAATCTTGATGAGCCATGTGTATATCACAAAGCTAGTGGGAGTGATGTAATTTTTCTTATCATATATGTTGATGACATATTAATTATGGGAAAAGACATTCCAAGTTTGCAAAGTGTTAAGGCATATCTTGGAAAGTGTTTTTCTATGAAGGATCTAGGGGAAGTTGCATACATTCTGGGAATCAAGATAGAGATAGATCAAGGCGGTTAATTGGATTAAGTCAAAGTGCTTACATTGACAAAATATTGAAGAGATTCAATATGCAAAAATCCAAGAAAGGATATTTGCCAATGGAATTAAAGCATGGCTTAAGCAGTGAGATGTGTGCTTCAACACCTGCAGAGGTGGCACACATGAGTAAAGTTCCTTATGCTTCAGAATTATTATCTATCATGTATGCGGTTAGATGCACAAGGCCAGATGTGGCGTTTGATCAAAATATCACCAGTCAATTTCAACAGAATCCAGGTGATAAACACTGGGTTGCTATTAAACATATTCTAAAGTATCCTAGGAATACGAAAGATATGTTTTTAGTGTATGGTGGAAATCCAGATGCAGAACTTGATGTTTCAGGTTTCTGTGATGCGTCCTGGCAATGTGACAAAGATGATGCGAAGTCTCAGACGGGTTATGTCTTTGATATCAATGGAGGAGCAGTAGACTTGAGGAGCAAGAAGCAGAGTACAATTGCGATGTCTGCGACAAAAGCTGAATACATAGCTACTTCAGAAGCTGCTATGGAGGCTGTTTAGATTAGGAAATTCATTTCAGGGCTTGGTGTTATACCTTCAATTGAATCGCATATTAATATGTATTGCGACAATTTTGCTGCAATCATATTTGCCAATAAACCTGGAGTAATGAAGGGCACCAGACATTTTCTATGGAAGTATCACTATGTTCGACAACAAGTCAGCGTAGGAGAGATTAATCTCTTGAAATTTCACACAGATGACAACTTAGCTGATCCATTCACTAAGGCTTTAGCTGTAGCAACCTGTAGAATTTCCTATTCATTAGTCAACGTTAATCTAGTTTTAACCCATCATTACAGTTCACTTAACTATTTTTACGAGAAAATTTTGAAAATTTTGTTTATAACATTTCTATAATTCAAACGTTGTTACGTGATTCACGATACTTTGGAACGACCTCACACACACACCACGACAGTATAGGTGCAAATCACAACCGGTTTTTTTTAATCGGACTGTTTAGACCGGTTTTATGTTTTGATAGACGACCGGTTTTTTATCGGTTTAAAACCCGGTTTTATCCGGTTTTTTAAAATAACCGGTTTTAACCAGTTTTTTTTTTTTTTTTTTTTTTTTTTTTTTTTTACTAGCCGTTGCAAAATAACCGGTTAAAAAACCGGTCAAACCAAGCAGTCAAACTAGCCGTTTTAAAAAAAACCATTTTTAACCGGTTTTTTTCGTTTTTTTTTTTTTAATTCAAGCAACGGGCATATAGCCTTTTTTTATGTTTTTTTGATGATTTTAAGCCATGGATTTGTAGTATAAATACATGTAATGAGTTGTGGTTGAAAACACATCAAAAACACTCTCATATCTCTCTTTAATCTCTCTAATCTTTATATATTTACTCTAATCTCTCAAATAATGGAAAACACACAATCACAACAAGCTTCCACTACTCCCTCCGTTTTTACTAGCAATGCACGAAAAGTTTACACAAATGATGATGTTGTGAAAATTAGACCAACTAACCGAAAAGGGGATGTTTGGTCTAATTATGATTTGTGTATTATGATTGATAAATGTACCTCGGATGACCTGAAACCGGTCCTTCAAGTGATTAATTGAAGAAGTTGCTGATAGGTGCCATTGTTCAATTGACCAAGTTTCAGTTGGCCAAGCTTTCTAATTGTTATAATAGGAAAAGGTATGTGTTATATTTATATCTTTAATAATTGACTAGGTTATGGAAAAAAAAATCAATTGTTAGTGTGCACTATTGTGCCAATTGGTTGGTATTCGCATACTGATGTAACCCGAAAAAAAACCGAATCCGAACTTTTATAACCGAAAAAAACTGAACCAGTAAAAAACCGATTCCTAAAATTTATAACCGAAAAAAAACCGATTCCGAACATTTATAACCGAAAAAACCGATTTCAGAAAAACCGAAACAGGTTTTTAGGAAAACCGGTTTTCCCAAAACCAAAAACCGGTTTTAACCGATTTATTTGCACCTCGACACGACAGTCCAATATACAAATAAACACCAAACGGATCCTTAATTCTATTCTAGGCATGTTACTATTAAAGCCCAACTAAATTCAGCCCCAAAATTTTATTTTCTCTTTTATACTTATCGAAGCAACATCCATTACTTGACTCCTATATTTCAATATTTCGACACATAAACTATACCACAATTTACATGAATCAAATCTCTACATTCCAAATATTCAGGAATAACAAACTTCATTTCTTAGTTCGAACGTTTGATATAAAATCAAGGTCTAAAGTAAACACCATTCGACCACATGCACAACTCATTCAAACATTAACCAATTCGACCAAAACTATTTTTTTCTATGTCAATTACATTTGTTCTTGGCCTAAGGACTTCTATAAATATTTTTCACACCTTTCTTATTCTTTTGGACACGTTAAAATGTTGTTTGACCCTTTCATATATGTCGAATGCAACATGTAACATACCACATGACCATAATCGATCACACACCCTTGCAATCCACTTGATGCTAGTTCACTCAATTACCTAGCTAGTTTTATTCCTAAATCCCTCTTATCCTATCCATTCGACATCCAATAATTAACAAATTGTGTTTAAAATATATTAAACTCTTGTACACTTGCATACATATACGTATAACCCTTTCACATTCACTCATTCACCCTCAAACTTATTTCACACATACTTTTCTAAGTATTCTCTCCTGCTAATTCCATTCGAAGGAAACAAGGCCATGATCTAGTCATTCGAACCATCTATCTAACAATTAATGTTGAACTCGATTCTTTTATGGGAATTCTAGCAAGTAACGTGCAAAAACCCTCGTTCCTAGTCCATTTCGACGTGATATCACCACCATTCTTGGTGTTGTGAGTCCTCCAAATCCATTTCCATACTTACCTATGATTTTAAATAGTTCATGCATTTTTATTTATCCCATACGATTCATCCTAGCTTTCTTTTATTTATTTCGTGTTCTAGTTATTCAATTTTCATTTATATATGACCTCATATTCAATAGATGGCTAGAAAATCAAGTTCTATATTTATTCGACATTTATTTCACCATTTAATAGCTTAACGAGACCCATTTTAAGACTATATTGCTTATCGACCATTATAAGTCATTTATTTATTTTTGGACCTTTTGTTTTGTCGAGGAGAACAAGCCTCATTAATTCAATTTTAATCGTATACCATATCGAATAAATGGCATAACTCGTTTGCCCATAAGCCACCCTAATAAGCTGTAATCATAAGCTACTTAAATAAGCTCTCTAAATACCTTTTTGAACCTCAAAGTTGTCGCTACTCGAAGCAGTTTTAAAAACATATATATGTGCCGAGTGGGCTTTTTTGCCCATTAAGCACAAAATAAGCACATTCGAATAAGCAGTACATTAAGCAGTTTGATTATGTTTTCAGGACCATAAAATAAGCCCAAAACCAAGCCCAAACTCTTTTGAAACCCTTTGGATCGAAATGTCTTAATGGGCCTGTCTTAAAACTCATTAAAGCCCATTAAGCGAATTATAAGCACTTTTTAGTAATAAGCAGTTTTTATAAACTTGATTAAGCTGTTTGAAGCTTATAAAACTTTCGAAAAACTTAAACTCATAAGTTTGTGAATTTTGGACTAAAACTGCGAATTATATTACTATTCGGTTTAAAATTGTAAATTATACATAATTGTGTACCAAACTGCCATTTTTTAAGTTATGGGTAAAAAATGATAAAACAGTAACTAGAAGCCATAAAATGTCATATTGGAACATTTTGGACTAAAAGTGTAACTATTTTTTAACTAAGGACTAACGGTACAAAAGTTTCACCGTTAGGGTTAAAAGTGTAAATTTCATACAAATTGGAAGGCCATTCAGAAACTTTATTCTATATTTATAATCCACTAATGTTTTATGCATATTCATTCCTTAACAGTCCTTTTTACGATTCGTAATGGTTATTTAAACAAACGTTACGTTTATAATTATATAACGTGATTTTTAACGAATAAACATAACTTATCATCCAGCAACTTTCGAAGAGACGATATTTACAGATTCAATAAAAATAAAAACATGATAATATTATATATATAATATTATTTTTGAACTTTAAGCATTTTAAGCATATCATCCATCCACATCGCAATTCAATTTGTTATCCGATATTTTTCCACAATCATAATTCACATCAAGCCAATCTTAAACCATTTAAATCTCAGACTTCCCTATTATTCAGGTCGTGTGTTGGAGCCATTCCCGTGTTACATTTGACATAACATTACCTTGACTTTTACAGCTAAGGTGAGTCATAGCCCCACTCTTACTCTTTTATATTCATTTTAAACTACTTGGGGGAGATACATGTTTAAATTACTTTACTCGTTTATCAAATACATGATTTGCATTGGTATGCAATTACTCAAAACATTTATGATACGCTACGTTTTTATACTCTTTGGACATGATGTGTAGTTTTATTACGATATATGTCTTAATGTGTTAAACTTATTCATATATAAACTATTCATTGACTCTGTTTAACTCCTTTGGGAAGGAGCCGTTTGAGAGGTATTGATAGTAACTATCAGGCTGACGCCCCCACCCTTGTGTACAAAATGACGCGACCTTGGGTGAATATAATCCGGAGTACACATGATACATATATACACAGTCAGGAGGTTCAGTTTTCTGCTATTCATTACATTAAGTGCTCTTGTATATCGTATACACATATGTCCTACTCGTACTTTAGCATTGGGTTGTGAACACACAGGTTGCAAGTCTTGTATGGGCGGAACTTGGGACTGAGTGGATTTACAATGCCTTTGCAGTGGAAACTTTATTCAAGGGCTTTACAATTCAACTATATACTTATGCCCTACTCATACTTTAGCAGTGGGTTGTAAACACACAGGTTGCAAGTCTTGTATGGGCGGGGCTTGGGACTGAGTGGATTTACGATGTCTTTGCTGTGGAAACTTTATTCAAATGCTTTACAATTAAACTAAACTCTATGAACTCACCAACCTTTGGTTGACACTTTTTAGCATATTTATCTCAGGTTAATAAGGCGATAGTGGATGCATGGATCTTAGAGTCATTTGCATACTTTGGAGACTTATACCGTTATCTTTTACCATTCGATTCACTTTGAAAACGTTTATGTAATCATACTTTGGAACCTCTTGTATTAACTTTGATTTAAATAATTCGAATGGTAACATTTCAAAATGTCTCATTTAGAGGTCGTTTTCTATACCTTGTTCTATATTATGAAGTAACACCCCATTGACACTATCGTTCCACTGCGGTAATTTGGGGGTGTTAAAGATTGGTATCAGAGACTTGGTTATAGAGAACTATGTTTCATTTAGTGCTTAGACTATAACTATTATATACATTGAGACTCTCCTCCCTATCGCCTTGCATACTTAGAACTTTTCCGTTTATATCCACGCTGTTGGACGTTATAGTATTTGTACTGATAGGGAAATCTCAAAATTTAGTCAAGTCATCAAAAGTGTGGAGCTCAGTAATAACTGACTATTTAACTTGATCTTGTGACAGTTCTTGTTTGATCAGACATGAGATTAAGTTAAATGAAGGTTATTACTTAGCTGTAGAAATTTGATAAATTTGCTCGAGGATGGGATTTTTCTTGAGGATACTTTTGAGGAATCATTAGAAACTAAACTCTCCGTGACTCAAACACCTAAGAAAGATCACTACGTCGATCGTCGAGATATGTGTGTCTGGTGATATGTACACGTGTGAAAGGAGGCAATTATAATTATGGTGGCCAACATAATTATAAATGCGTCACGACTCACGTGGACATATGTAACCATGCTTAAGTTGATCGGCATTGGCACCCTTTAGGAAACAGCTGGTGACATGGTTTTGTGAAAACGTTAAGTATAGATTGGATAGTCAACGGTTTTCCTCGTCTCTGACGTTCGCTAAATGTCCTTTCATGTAGAGGCAATGGCATCAAGGAGATCAGCCCGCAACACTAACCGAGGAGGTGCGACACTAAGGGGTGGAAAGACTAGTGAACGTGGAGGTAGAGGAGGTGGTCGTGGCCTTAGTAACAATGACAACAATGATGGCGGAAATCCATATTTTGCCGCCATCATCGTTCAACAGCTTCAAAACTTGCTTCCTACTATTATCACCCAGGTGGGCAATCATATCAATAACTCGGGAAACCACGGAAGCAGAAATGACGACACCAATTGTGTAGGTGGGAATGGTACTAACAACAACACAGCTGGATGCACGTATAAGGAATTTATGGCATGTAAGCGAATAGAGTTTGATGGTAAAGGAGGTGCATTGGAATATACTCGATGGATTGAAAAGATGGAGTCAGTAATTGACATTAGTAGCTGTGGAACACATCAGAAGGTAAAGTACTCCGCTTTCTCGCTGTCAGGAAAAGCATTAACATGGTGGAACACGCATATTCAAGCTAGGGGTAGAGAAGCATCTGTAGGTATAACATAGGACGACTTTAAGGCACTACTAAAAGAGGAATACTGTCCGGACAATGAAATGCAAAAGCTGGAAGGTGAACTCTGGCATCACACTATGATAGGGGCTGGTCATGCAGCCTACACAGATCAATTTCATGAGTTAGCCAAACAAGTTCCTCATCTGGTTACCCCTGAATCAAAAAGGATCGAGAGGTACATCTATGGTCTTGTCCTCGAAATTCGTGGAACTGTGAAAGCAACTGAGCTGTCTACAATTCAGAGTGCAATATTGAGAGCAGGGACTCTAACAGATGAGATGATTAGGACTGGAATTTTGAGGAACGGTGATAAAAGGAAGGGGGCGAATGAGTCAGACAAGCAAACGGTCCCCATGATTGACAACAAGAAGACAAGAACCTTTATGGCCACTGGTTCTGGTCAGAAAGGATATGTAGGTCCGCGTCCTAAGTGTGCTAGAGGCATCGAAGTGTTGCTAGACGCTAACCGATGTGAACACACTATTAAAATATATCAAAGTGGGAGCTGTTAGTTTTGTAGACGTAAATTAGTAGACGTGTGTTAGGATCAAACTCGAGATCACGGGATTGCACACTTTACGTATGAGAATTAAAGTTTAATAATTTAATATAAAATGTTATATTGAATTATTAATTACACAAAACGTCTAACGACCATTAGTATTTAACGATAAATGACTAACGACCATTAACTAATAAAATGAAAGAATTAATAGTGATTAATTGGCAAGTCAAGAATGTCCCGGAAACACCCCTAAGGGTTTAGGCCGATCGGATTTGAGTTGGGGAAACCCAATCCTCTTCCAACTTGGACTCCAAGTTTCTCACACTATATAAACAAAGTTAGGGGTTCAATGTTTGTATCTATTGTGCACCGACACATAACCCTAAACTTGTTTTTCTTTTCTCTTGTCTCTTGGCCGATCGACAAACACCCTCTCCATAGGGTCGATCGATTTTTTGTCTTAAACAAATCGTTTGGTTTAGTTTTGTGTTCTAAAACTAGTATTACTTTAATTTGTTATAGTACGTGTGTACAAGAACGTGATTCAATCACACTATTGATTAAATCTTGGATTGAATTACAAAACGGTAAGGGGTAATTCATATAATCCACGTAAACCCTAATTAGGGTTCATCTTGTTGATTATAGAAGAATTGATTATTGTTTGTCTAGAATAAAAAGGTAAGCATACTTTATGTTTGGTTAATTAATTTACATGTTATATGATCTTACACGCTTTCGAATGTGTATTTGATGTTTATTGTTTATATTTATGATTAGTCATGTTATATAATTCCAACAGTTTTTACTATTTTGATGGCAGAAATGCATAATTCTTGTGCACCGGGGAAAAAAAAGAAGCAATCTTGAACGCCTCCTAGGTCATTTGATAAGATTTTATTAGATATGAAGTATAACATTTTTTACACAAGATAACCCCATAACAACTACTCGTAGTAGAAAATAAATATGATAAAAACAGTTATTCATTTGATGATTCATTAACGAAAATCTTTCAGTCATTAAGGCGGCATCATGCTTTTCATCCGAACTTCAGTGCAAGTATTCAACGTCGACAAAAATGAATAAATTATTGGTGGTTCAAATCTTGTGGCAAGTGTGTGACGGTGTTTGCCGTATAAAAACAAATGTGCAAAATGCAATGTAGTCAAACCGAGTTGACTTAGTCTTATTCCGGCCTCCAACTAATACTTTGACTTTGGACGGTGGCGATTTGGCATCCAAAATCTACATAACCTATTGAAAGCATCTCCTTAAGATCTTATCTATATATTTTTACTTTCGTTCTTTAGATAAGATATAGGAAAATGATTGTTAAGTAAAGCTATGCCATATGTTAATTATCTAATAAACAATATTATTATTTTTGAGTTAAATAATAGCAAGAAACTTTTTCAAATATTTACATATCAGTCATGAATCGCATATATTAGCACAATACTCTTTCAAACTTTGTTGATTTTATGTTCATATCATCGAAACTTATAAAACCCATATCATCCACATGTCATGTCATAAAATTATACCATTATGTTCCATATCAGATTCTTTATATAATATATGACTTTAAGAGAGTTGCATATGTTCTTCATTCCAACCACGTCCACAATACAACAAACATATATTTAATTCTTCACTTGAAATTAAAAACTAACAAATTAAACACTATTAAAAGCAAACCAATACTATCAAAACCCTCGTCCTAAAAACCTATTTTTATATTGTTACATGAGTTCATAGAACCCCCACATAAATTTGAAAATCTCCTTGGTCTTCATCAAGAAATTGGTGATGTTATTCAAGTTATTCAATCATTCTTCATAAAACCTTACACCAGTACCTTTGATTATTTAAATCTTGCGGTGGCGGTATAGTTAGGCGGCCAATGAGGTGGTTGCATGTGGAGATGGTGGTGGCGGATGTGGAGGTGGTGGTTGTTGGTTAGGGAAGGTGGAGGTATAGTGTGGTTACGACAGATGGTTGTGGTGGTGGGTTGGGGCGGCCAAGAGAGGTACAGTGTGGTCATGACAGATGGTGCATGGTGGTAGAAGAAAATGAAGTTGAATCAAAAACAAAAAATAAAAAAAATGCCACCAAAGCTGACTTTACCTGTATAGCAGGTAGCAGGTAAAAATGGTCACGTCACGTCAAAAAAAGAGTTTGCGATGATACTGACACAAAAATGTGAAGTTTTTTGATAATTTTGAGGTTTATATCTCATAAGTGAACATTTGAAAAAGTATGTTAATATTAGATGGATTTAACTCTTTTCGATTTGTATGTTTGATTTTTTTGGTGTTTTGTTAATCACACATATATGTTATTTAGCCGTTCAATAAACGGAGGTGATTTACCTATTTTTCATTTTGATTTCTAGTTTAAGGAGACTGTAAACAATGTACAACTATGTAATATGTAAAGTTAGTGTACCAATAAAAAACTTAAGTGTGCAAATCAATTCTTATTTAATAATATAGGCAATTAATTAAGTCGTTTATTTAAATATCAGTTAGTAGTAACATTTAGCATATTGCCAAGAGTACCATCGTTGTCGGCCATTCTACTTTAAGAGAGTTGCATATATATCACTCTAAAAGCTTAAAAAAAAAAGAAAAGAGAAAAAAAAAACCTTAAAATTGCGTATATATAAACTTAAACTTATAATTGCATATATGTATCCTTTTAAAAGATTAAAAATTGCAAACATATTCTACTTAAATTAATAATTGGTTATATATATATATAATATATATATATTATATTTATATATATTATATATATATATATATATATATATATCATTTCTAAGAGATTATTATTTATTATAAATTTAAACTCTAAATTATGGTAATCTTTAAAATTTTCAAAATAGCAACAAAAACATTTGTTTCAAAGATACGATGTCTCGGGGTCAAAATGAACTAGATGACCAAAAATATATATCAATACAATTTCTAACCTCACAAAAAAGTCACTTTATAATACAATACGTAAAATAAACTCATCATAGATATCACGATTTGTTATATATATATGTATAATAAATAAAGTATGTTTACAATCATGACGTATATTACTCTGAACAAGTTTATAGGAAAAAAAACAAACTATGTTTTTTATATTTATAGTTGTCATGTATTTTGGAGTTGTAAATATATATAATAAATAGTTATTTGGATATATATGACATATTTAAGGTTTAGAATGGATATATATATAAATATAAGTCTAAGTTGAATATACATGAAATTATAAGTTTAATATAGATATACATGCAATTTTGAGCTTCTGAAATGATATATACAAAATGCAATTCCCCCTTTTACGTTTTACTTTTCATGATTGCCTGGCAACTTTTCTTTGTGTCACGAATTCATCGTGACAATTAGTACCATATTAAGGCAATTTATGCTCTTTTGAAAACAATTAAAAGAGAAAACAAAAATGTTCATCGTCTGGACCACTGGGACTCCCGACGTGCTGTGTCAACGGCTACTGCATCCGCAATGGGTACATACCCGAAGCTCAAAATGTTCAACCTCCTAAACTTTTTATTCATACACACACAATTAGCCAAATAAATCAAATAACAAGTTGTATTATTGAAGCCAAAGTTGGTGGAAGTGAAGTGTGGTTTGACAAAAATGTGCATGTTCCCAAAAGTTCAAACGGATTTCGAATAAGTAATTAGTGATTATAGTCAAACACCCCTGTAGGGGGTGTGTTGACTTTGACCATGCTGCCGCCGTTTGTACTGCCTTTTTTGTCGGATTGTACATTCTCCAAAAGTAGGCGGGCCCCATCCCATAGGAGGTGTACCCATAGTAGCACCCGATTTCGAATAAGTAATTAGTATTAGTTTAATTTTTTTGTAAGACCAACAACATGATCTATTGAATTTACTATTAATCATGTGCGCAAAGTGCATACATGATACATCTATACCATAGTTATTGACTCGATCGTCAACACTCATGAAATTAATGTGAACGCTAGTTTCCTTCTCGATCTTTTTCTTTAAACAAATATTATTATATCATTATCACTAAAAACTACTGTACTAAACTAGTGCGTTTTGTAATGTGGAACAACTCTTTTTTCTTTATGAATGTTAGTCATACAAGCCCATCTTTTAACTAAACTTTTTGGAAAAGAAAAAAAATGAAGAAATACTTGGCCCAACATTTGATTCAAACATGTGTTCTTATATTCTTGCAATAATAAAAACATACGTGAAGCTTGTACGCAGTTGTCTTAAAATAACGACATATGTAAACTTGTAACCGACAGTTTCTATCTCAATTTTTCAAAAGTAATGTTATGTTCACTAAAAGTTTAGAAAAAATTGTTTACACAATGACATGTTAAGTGAGTTGTACTAATCATATATTCTCTTTCATTTTTCTCACCCACCATATTTACATGACACATATGTGTGTATTTCTTTTTGTAAAACCTTTGTGAACACATCATTTCTCGTTTTCCAATAATAATGCTAGCAAATGCAAACTATTTACCTGAGACAAATGGTAGACGCGCGTAACGAAATAGTTTAACAAAGGGTGTTTTAATATGTGTTTGACGGTGATTATTGCAACTTCAAGTATTAAATACGATTAGTTAGTTAATTAACTAAAGAATCTTTAGTTATGTGATCTTGAGTATATGCGCAAATGCAGTAAGTATTACCAGTCGCACAATGTCATATTTCTCTAAAGGCCTCGTTTTTTTGAGGTCCTCTTCCTTACTAGAACTGCAATTCAAAAATCAACTAGGGTCTCAATTCAGTTATTATTTCCATCGTTTATGGATACTCATAGATTTCCCCCAAATATTGATGAATTTTCTTGTACGTACATTTCAAAATTTTGTGGTGAAGATACCTATTTTTTGGTAATGACATGCTGCTCAATTCCTAGAAACAAAAGTACCGACTAAATTTACCCACTTCATATATAGTCTGTCATTATAAAACAATCAAAGCCGACAATTGCAAGTTTAAGTTGTAATACTCATGGCCACCTTGAAATTATTAGTTACTACCCCCATCTTTTGCAACCAACTTTTGCTTGGGTTAGTAAATCCTTAATATTTCACCTTTCAAAATCCTTTTGACGGTACAGACTTAGTTGATTATTGTTTATTCAGACATTTTATGTCTGAATCTGAATACCACGTCTGAATCTGAATTAGTGGTCCAAAAGTCTGAATCTGAATTATTTTAGTCTGTTTGTTTTTATAAAGTGTCTGAATAAACAAAAAACAATCATTTCGCTATAAAACAAACCAAAAGACCCTCCATTCATGATTATTAATAAAAAATCAAGACCAAGATGAGGAGATAAGGATTGAAAAGAAGTAGGTGTAAAGTTTAAGTTTTTCAAATGTAATCAGACATTTTCAAATGTCTGAATGAATCAGACCCTATTAAGATGTATTCAGATTTCAGATGTCTGAATAAACAAACAGTCTGAATCTGAAAATGTCTGACCGAATCAGACTTCAGACATATTCAGATCTGAATGAGCCGAAACAAACTCCTTTTGACGGTACAGACTTAGTTGATTATGACATGCAAAATCATTTAACATATCTCAGTTTCATATCATTAATCTAATCAAATGTTCATGTAACATCGAAATTTAAATTTCGGCCGTCATTCCTTTGAGTGCAAGCCCAACAGTTATATTGAAGTTGAACAATCCAGCCCAGCCCAGCATTTATTTTCGTCATTTGTGGATTTTAAGGACGACTATGTAGATGATTTGATAAAAGTCATTAATCAGTGAATTGGTGATTAATTGGAGATGTAAAATATACAAAAAATGATAAAAATGTAAACTGTAACTTTTACACATACAAGCTTTGTGCTATACATTAGTAATAGCACTGTAAATAGCGCGGATAAATTACTAAAAATCAATTACCAAAACAAACAAACTCAATTACAAAAATAAATACTTTGAGTTTACCAATAACGACACTTTGGACAAACAAACCATTTGGGTGAGCAAACCATTTGCTCTCCAATTCATTTCAGCCACATATTCTCGCTAAAAAACAAAATACACAGAGAGCAAATGCTTTGCTCTCCCTGCCAATTGTTCATCGCCTCGCTAAAAGACAAAATACACAGAGAGCAAATGCTTTGCTCTCCCTAACAATTGCTCGCCGCCTCGCTAAAAGACAAAACACACAGAGAGCAAATACTTGCTCTTCCTCCCAATTGCTCGCCAGATTAAAACTGTATCGATTTTTGTAACTCTCTTTTCAAAGGTCTATTTTAGTAATACGTGTGTATATATGTTCATTTAAAAAATTCACTCAATTACTAATTTTGTTAATCAATACGAGTACATGCTTAGACTAGTGGTAATAAGGATACTCACCACCACCACTACTTTATCGCCGTATCACTTTCTCTCTACAAACAACTTCACCACTAACTTAGTGTAATCAGAACACCAACTACATCATCAACTTTTTTTTTATTTTTTTTTTTTTTTTTTTTTTTTTTTTTAACACAAAAATTAAAATTTCATTAATAATTAAAAAACAATACATTCATAATTCAAATAAAATGAAATTACAAATTAGTGTGCATTTGTTCGACGCTAAATGTGTTCCATTAAATTGACTTTAAGGATTAGATGAGTTTCCTTGTTGACTATCTCGCTAATAACTTGTAACGTTTCTTCATGTGTTCGTACAAAATCATAATAATGATGTTGCTCTCCTTGATAAAAGTCGGGAGAGATTGCATTCCATTGATCTTTTATAATCATATTATGTAATATGATGCATGTGTACATCATATCTGTTATTTTCTTATGAGACATCAGCCTTGTTCGCTTACTGCT
>CP139506.1:135643292-135655168 GCA_021014915.2 Artemisia tridentata subsp. tridentata | reverse complement strand
CAGCGGCCCCAAAAATTTGATCCTGCTAAATATACATATAAATATTATTATCAGACGGATATGCGTGATACGCGGGAAATGACAAATTAACCTTTTAGGAAAAAGGTTAACTTACAAAACCCGTGAACACGATATGTGTGATACCGGGCAAGTGATCACCCGGGTCGTGTCCCAACGAGGTTGGAATCGAGGATATCGTGTAAGGTTTGGAATTAAAGTGCTTGATGATTGGAATTTGGAATTTTGTATTTTTTTTAATTCTAATTAATAAATGAGAAACAAATTCTCAAGGTAAAATTAAGATTTAAACAACTTATATTAAAAACGTGATTCGGGAATTATAAACACGAGCCTACAACTAAAATATTTGGAAATCTAATCCTACAAGTGCCAAATTATTTTTCCTAAGTCTTAAATGATAAAAGAAAATTTTAGAAAAAAGATTTGTATTTTTTTGATTTTTTAATTATTTATTATGAATTAAAAACAGTTTAGACTAATTAAATTCGAGAAAAATAGAAAATGAACAGTAAAATTCTCAAAAATTACCAGAACGTCTATTAAACTAATATTAATCTAGGAAAAATATGAAAACTGAAAAAGCTACTCAAATAAGCTACAAAATAAGCAAAGAAGCAATTTTAAGCTCAAGGAGACAAACTGGTATAAAAATAAAAAAGGAAAGAAATAACACCAAGCATAACTTGGTGCATTTGGCAGTTGGGTGTGTGCTTGTGTCTGGTATAAGCTAGAGGTCCTGGGTTCGTTTCTTGCCACACCCCTTTTTGCAAAACTTTATTTTTTTATTTTTTTTCTTTTTACAACTTATAAATAAGCTAATGACTAATGACTTTTGAAAAGGAAATATTTTTAAAACTAACTGAATAAGCTAGAAATAAGCTTAAATGGACTGACAGTTTAGATATATAGTCTAAATAGGACTTGAAATGAGGAAATAAGCTACAAGCTACTTTATAAGCTAAAAGGGAATCTGAATAAGCTAAGCTGAACTTAAATGACTACAAATAAGCTAAGGTTATCAGAAAAAGCTATGGGACAAAGCAAATAAGCAGAAGAAATTCACAAAAAGCCATAGGGACTGCTGAACTAGCCTTGGTGCAGGGCAATTTTGGCTTTTTCAAGCCCAAGAAAAGCACTTAAAGAAAAATCCTAAAATTCTAAAAAATATGAGAAAAGCACTTAAAGAAATCCTAAAATTCTAAAAATATGGGGTTGACTAGGCAAGCAGCTGAATTTTAAGTATGCAAAGTTTGAGCTTATGACAGCTTAACAAGAGCAAACTAAAAATCAACAAATGAGGCTGCAATTGAGAAAAAACAAAAAAATTAGTCTGCTTATGGATTTGAGGTCAGTGAGTGTGGAACATGGCACAAACCAAATGGAGACTCAACCAACTTGATTTGCATCAACTAACAAGACTCAAAAGAGTCCAGAAATGAGACCAAAAGAGCTCAAATTATCTTATGGCTAATATGAGCTTATCCACTGAGTTTTTGATCTCAGTCAACCACAGAATCGCTTAAACCTATGAATACTACCAAATGACCTTACAAGTACTTAAGTACAGCTTATTTAACCTATTTTAAGCAAGATTAAAGTTTAAGCAAATGGTAAATGAACATTGCTCACCCGTATTGACCCATTTTGACCACAATGCCAAACACCCCTTATGGGTGGGCTGTTTTTTATTTTCAAAAGCAAAAGCCAATTTCAACTATGATTTCTGGTAATTATTGATTCACTAACTTATTTTAACTATAATGAGCAACTTTCAAAATGTAAATAAGCACTAGATAAGCTCTAACCCATTTTGACTTTTTTTTTTTTTTTTTTTTTTTTTTTTTTTTTTTTTTTTGAGAGATTTAAGCTAAAACTAATTTAAAACAAAACAACCTATCTATCTAGCATTCATTATTATTGCATAGCACAAATAAGCACAGAAAAGCATAATAAGCACAAAATAAGCAATTGTACAGTGGAATATGAAAAATGGAAAATTCTTACAATATGCTTATTCTCCAAAACAAAGACTGAATTGAAATCACCACATCAACCTAATGCTTCCCAAGAAGCTCTAAACCATGGCCATCCAGAATTTACCATGCTCCAGCTTATTTGACCAAAGTGCTTATTTATTTTGGCTTATTTTGACTTTTCTTGACTTTTTTGGAATTTCAAAATTTGAACTGAGTTAGATTATTTTAAACTTATAAAAAGCTTTATTAAGCTTATATAAGCTTACATGAACTGAAAACAAGCTTATACAAACACTGATTAGCTTAATTCGATTTAACAGTCACAATAGAAATTTGAAAACTTGGAAATTTCATTAATACTTGGAAATTGTACAAAGATAAACATTAAACAGACTTAAAGTAACTTGTATTGATCACTGAAAACTAAAATTGATAATACTAAAATTTATAAACTACAATACGATTTTAGCTAAAATCTACTTGCCATGAAAGGCTGCAATATGACCTATATATACTACAACTAAGGTGGGAACACTCTTGTCTTCTTCTCTGATCCATTTCTGACCCTTGGATAGCCTTGAAATCATCTGAGCCCTTGAAACCCATTTTGGCGCCAAAATGGAGATAGTGGAAAAACCACTTGGTCCTGATAACTTGTGATGGGAACGAAGCATTAAATGCTTTTGGACTGGGGTAGGTGGAGTGTAGGGAAATAAGAAGAGTATGGGTGAGGGTGGTTTTGTCAGCAAACATGGTTTTGGCGGGCAAGTGGGGGAGAAGAAGGTGGTTTTGACCATATTTGACCGAGGGTTATTATAATGAAAATGGGTCGGGTTGGTTGGGTTGTAGGGTTTGGGTTGGGTTTATTATTAAAAGTAGGCCTGGTTGGGTTAAAGGGTCTGGATTTTGGGTTTATAAGGTTTTAAGGACTTAAAGTTAAAAGTGTAAACTTTAAGGACCATTTGTGTAATAATCTGAAAATCCAAGGACCAAGGCTGCCAAAAATCAAAATTATTTCCAAAGACCATTTGTGTCAGTTTGGTATTTTTGGGGGTTGACTTTGACTTTTGACTTTGACTTTTGTCTTCACTTGATCAAATGTACAATTGTTGCTAAGTCGATCAAAAAATGCCCGTTTTTGCTTTGTTTTCAATCCTTTGGTACCTGAAACACATAAAACACAAACCAAGGATATTTGCAATATAATTTGGTATATTTGGCTGTTTTTAGTATTTTATGTATCAAAAATGGGCATAAAATGATGAGTAAATAGACACTCATCAATCCCCCACACTAAGCGCTTGAAGGAGAAAAAGTGTCTCAAACCATTTCAAGAATGAAAATCTTACTAAATGATCTTTCAAATCAAGGAGTTGAGATACCTCAAGCTGAGGTTAATGCAAACTTTGTAAATGGTCTTCCAAAAAAATGGCTGAGTTTCAATCAAACTTAGAGAGCCAACAATTCAATAAAAAATGACACCCTGGCCGCTCTTTATGGGAAATACAACTATGAGGAGGAACTCATTGACCAAATTTATGAGAACGATACAAAAAAGAGTATTGTTCAATCCTCTGTGTCAAATGCTTTGTTTTCTAACTCTAATGTGCAGGATCCATCCTCTGATGTTGAGGAGGACACAAGAAGTAGTCAGGATTTCATATCTGACTTAACAGCTGAGTGTCAACACAGAGCTCTTCTAGCAAATCAGCGAAGATTTTACAAACGGTCAAGGAGAGTTGGAACAACTAAGGGAACTGTAGACAAGTCAAATGAAACTTGCTACATATGCGGGAAAACTGGTCATTTCCAAAAGGACTGTCCTAGTAACAAAACCTCCACACCATCATATCCCTCTAAATCAAATCACCAAACCAATTCCTTATTTAACCCAAACTACAACTATTCTGGAAAAGACTACAAAAGTATGTATAGAGGAAAGAAAGCTGAGGTTGCTCTCTTAACACAAAAACTCTCTGACAAAGAGAAAAGAAAACAAGCCTCAGCATCAGGGCAGAAGGGTAAAGACAAGGGAAGCAAAGGGTTGGTGGCTGAAAACCATGATTGGGATACAGAAGAACAATCCTCAGAGGATGATGCTCCACAGATGATAAGGGCATACATGGCGCTAGCAGATGATGAACCATCAGTGGGAAAGAACGATGCCAGGTCAGAGCATTGGGTTGAAATCACCATAAAAAAGGTACAAAAACTTCTTACTATGGATGATACTCCTGAAAGAAAACATGTTCTTGACTACACCATTGTTGACCTCCACTTTGTGGAAGAACATAGAGTAAATTTGTTCAACAAATTTACCTCTCTTCAACAAGAACTGGTCAAAAGCAAAAATGAATTATTTGACCTTAAGAACATTAAAAACCATTGCATGGCTCTTCAAAGTTCAAATGATAAGCTCACTCAGGCCAACCATGAACTCAGAGACAAAGTCTCAGAGTTAGAAGTGACCATTGATAAATGGAACTCATTCACCAACCATATGGAAAAGCTTATCAGTGATCAAGTCTCTTAAAAAAAACCTGGTTTAGGTATAAAGAATCAGATAAGTGATCAAAAATTTTCAAAAGAAATAAAATTTGTTAAGTCTAATTCGAGTAACTCATCCAATTGGGTTGAAGGAAGAACCATTCTCTGAGCTCATGCCAATTTACACGAACAGAGATATGATCTCCATTGCCATCAGGTGCCGAAAATTCCAGAAGCTCATGTCACTTCCTTGACTAACATATAGAGAGTCTGATAACCAGTTCCAAGCTCACTAGTGACCGAAAATCCAAACAGGCCCCACAGAGAAAGCTGACAAAGTCACACCTCTAATCTAAAAAGGGACTATCTGAAAAAGCTTTACCAAGGTATCGTTGAAGAAATTTACAGGTACAGAAGAATAACCTCTGACAACCACACCTTCAAAAATCCTTCTAACAAAATCTTACCTTTAAGTTCGGTCAAGTTATTTTGAAGTTGTTCAGAAAGTTAAGCCACCCCCCCCCCCCAACTGTGTGGTTTATGCAAAGGGACTGATCACCTGACCAAGGAACATCAGCACCACATGATTATGATGAGAACACTCAGTCATCTCAAATCACAAAGTCCACATGTCAAATAATTGTAAGAAATAAAATTTATACAATTTAAAAAACAAAACAAATCGATTAAGTTTAATAGCTTAAATTCCGTCCATCTTCACTGTTGTACATGAAAACGTTAATCGAATCTAAAATTTATCAAGAACTGTTGAGCTCGCTCGATATAATCTTAAAGCATTACGATGTGAATCATAAGATTATATCAAGCACCTCATCACTTTGTGAGAATCAATAGATAAAATTAACATTGTCAAGTACAACAATGAAAATGCACGAAACGTAAGAACATTGCCATCGAGAGTATAAACAGATACACCAATTGATGATGAATACTGTTGCGATTGTACTGAGGCCCTTGATTAAGTCAGATCCCTTCATTTCTTTTTTGCTTCAAGGAATTGGACCAACTGTAAACAAAGTCTTCTCATCAAACTGGGTGATTGCATTGAAACGCTTGATAAAACGGGATGGGAAATAGAAGAACCAATATTTTACAATGCACCCTGGGTGCGTGCACTGAAAAGTGGCTTGGGATGGGAAGCAGAAGCACCAATATTATTAAATAATATGAAGTTGTGTTTTGGATACGTGAACGCGGCTAGGGTTTTTTTATATAACCCTTGATCTCACTATAGTTAGTTGACAGACCATGTATTTCTACTTCAAAGATATTTTTCTTGAGTTAATTGCAGAAATCGTCCCTGAAGTTTGGTCAAATTGCAAGCACAATCTCTTCCTTTTTGAAAGTGCACTCAACATCCTGTGGTGAACTTATGATTGCATTTCTCGTCACTGCCCAAATTGAAATGATTAGAATACCCCTGTCTTCTTCCCCTTTCACTTTTCACTTAATATTTTCATATTTATTCAAGGATTATCATATTCATCCATTTTTTCCAAGATTCAACCAAATACACCACACCTCCATATAACAAATCTTTCCTTTTGCCAAATTCTATAATCTTTCATTTGTAATAAGTCAATTTCATCCCAATGCAGAATACACACATCTAATAACAATTCACAAATCCAAGTCCAAACAATTCTCACATCCAAATCAAACATTATATTTCATAACCTCATCTAAATCCAAAACAAACCCCAAAATTAAAAAGCATTATTCAACTTTTGTGTGTATTTACCCAGTGTTTTGAAACCCGGTTCGACCTGACCGGTTGAACTATTTTTGACAGAAAAACGGGCCAAAATGAATCGGTTCTTCGAGGCTTGAAAACCAAGTTTTACTCGCCGAGTTTCATGAGACCCAAGTCAACACGGTTCACCAAATTCGCCATGTTTGATATTTTTGTTTTAATTTTATTTTAGAAAATATATATGACAAGTTTGGATTGATAGTGGTGATGGGTGATATTGTTTTTAAGTTCAAAACTTGTATTTTCATTGAATTGTGTGTGTTTGTATTGCATAATATATATTTTATAAAACTATTATGTAATTGGTATTGAATTTTTAGGTTTTATGTATGTTTTGTATTAAATATAAAAGGTTTTATAGGTGTTTGGCGAGTCAAAATATTGCAATATACATAAATGGAAAATCGGGTTGACACGTCGGTCGAACCGGTGACCAAGTGACCAAGTGATTCGATCAGGTCGATTCGAGACCCGGTTTTTAAAACATCGTATTTACCTCAAAAAACCAAGTCTAGTCATATACCAAACAAAACGACATAACTGTAAAAACACACAACCCTCACCTCTTGAAGACTTCGACTATATATGATAAACGGCGGCAGCGATAGGGCTAACAATGACGACAACCACTCAAAATAAGATCTGTTCATGTATGTGTTACAGACGTGTATGATGATGGTTGGTCGGATCTACTCAGCAATGGTTGTGTGTGAAAGTGTTTTTAAAGAGGGGAAGGTTAGATAATGATGGAGCTTGGTGATGGTGGTTGTGGTAAGTTGATGTTTTTAAGTCGTAAATAATAAGAAGATTTTGGTGAGATGTGTGATTGTGTGTGGGGGCTAGAAGATTGCGTTTTTTCTTTGCTATAACCTGGGTTGAATATAACAATTCTACAATATAAAAGAAATCAAGTTTTAAGTGCAAAGTGAAAAGGGATGAAGATGGGGTATTCTAGTCATTTCACTTTGGACAGGGATGAAAGATGCAACGTAAGTTCCTACAAATAGACGATGAGTGTTGTTGAATTAATTTTCGTAACCACTTCAGACAAACAAATGAGGTCTTTCGGATGAACTAGATGAAGGTTCTTCTAAAAGACGGATGAATCAATCTCCTCGACTGCTGAGGGTCCTTCAGATAGCTGCACACAGAAAAGCACGCGTTAGGCTCACCCCGGGTGTTATCCCAGGACCAAGCTCCGGTGTGAAAGTAAGTATTGGATAATCCGAAAGACTTAAACATAATTGAGAGTAAATGTGGGTGGTTAAAAGTTGGTTGAAAGTAGTAAATGAGCTGGTATTTATACTACCCAACTTTGGTACCTGAAATGGCGGCGCCGGATTTTCTGGGTATGTGTCGCAGACACAATCCCGTAAATCCTGGGGCGGCGGCGGCAGTGTCTGCTGCTGCCATCTATCCAAAAGGTGATGCCACTTATCCTATTGCTTGAAGTTATCCCCGCCGGATGAGTTAGGTGCTTTTCGGTCTTTATCCGGAGGTCGTCATGTCGTTCGGACGGCCGAACAAGATTGGCCGTCCGGACACATACGCCAACATGTCCCCCCCCTATTATCATAGTATCGGTTATGCCGATGGTATGATACTTTGCAAATTTTTACCATTCTACTTTAGCATTTCGAAGGGCTTAGTCCGCTAGACTTGAACACATCCTGCCAAAAGTCATTAAGGTTTCGTTTTAAGGAGCGCTGCCTTTTTTACTGTTGCCATAGGATGTTGACATGTGTGCGCGTTCCATTGCGTGGGAGAAATGCTGCCGCGTTAGCGCTGGAAAGGCGCGACGTTTCACACCCTTTCTTTTCACCTATAAATAGTGTCATTTGTGTCGTTTTTTTACCACCGTAATCTTTCACTTTTCTCTGAGACGCATTCCGGTCATATTTTCTGAACGAAATTTGTGCATCATCCGAGCAATTTTTACATAACCCATTCGACTTAAGAGGTACGCTCCGAATCATCCACACTTCGTATTTTTACTTTATATTCTCTTTGATGTCCGGCTATACCCCGTTTTCCCTTGGTTAGGCTATGTCGGATTCTCCCATTTTGATTCACAATGAGGATACTCAGGAAGTTGGGGAATTTCTGCCCAAGTTTGATATTCAAAAATTACTTCCCGGATGGATGAAGGGGTAGTGTATATGGTAAGAATGGAATTCGGTATACCCGAAGATTTACACCAAGGTTGCCTCCGAAGGGCATGACAATGGATGAATTACGGCGATGATGCTATCGGCTTGTATTTGAGTTATTTTTACGAGGGGGCCTTAGTGTGCCTTTTTCTACCTTTTTGTTGGGGTTATCAGATATTACAAAGTTCATCTCTCTCAGCTGGTTCCCTTGGTTTGCACGTGCGACCTTTTTGAGGTATACTGCCGGAGCTTGCAATCAATCTACTACTCCTCTGTTTCGGGCTTTCTACAAGTTAAGTAAGCAAGGTCATTGGTTTTCCTTTGAGAAAAGAGGTGGCCGGGAAAGAAGGGTCTGTTTCATGGAGATTCTCACTGGCTTGAAAGGTTGGAAATACAAATTTCTTTCTGATATATAGACGAGCTATTCCTTTTGCGATGCCCTGGAGGCATCATGATTCGGACATATCGGATCCTTTTTCGAAGGGGGAGTTCAACGTTGAAGATGCCGATCGATTGTCCGAGAATGTGATCGATCTTATCCAAATTCCTCTAGGTTTTCTCTATGCCATTGGGCTTATTTCTCATTGGGACCATCCCGGTTACCGGGCGGCACTTAGGGATGCCGAGGGAAAGGGTATAAGCCTTACAGCCTTTGCCTTTGCCCCCTTCTTTTCTTTTTGCGTTGATGTATTTATGCATGTTTATTTCTAACTATCTCGCGTTCTCACTTTCCGCAGCTATAACGATGTCCGAATACTTGATCAAGCCAAAAATCTGAAAGGGTGCCTCTATGAAAAAAGGGATCAATACCGTGAGGGTCAATCTCACGAGCTACACGTGACCACCCCGGCCCGCTCCAATATTGAAATTCCTGAGAAAACGGCCGAACTGAGGAGGGTTGAGGTGGCCGATGAAAAAATTCTAGAGGCCAAATGGAGGAAACAGGAGCAAGCTGTTGCCCGGTAAGCGTTTCAGTCTCAGCAGGAGAAAGAGTCAGTAAGACCAGATTTTGCGTCCAGCGTGGAGAGGGGGAAGTGGTGTGGTCTGCCCGGTCAAACGAAGCAGGCCAAACGAGGATGTCGATGTGGTGGATCTAGATTCTGCGGAGCAGCCTATTCCTGCTCCTGCCCCCATCCGGTTATTACGTCCGGAGGAGACGAGGAAGCGGCCGGAGGGTGATGAGGATATTGGTGCGAGCTTCACGTCTGGGGCTGCTGACACCGGTAAGCCATTCATACATGTTTACATGTGCATTTTCCTTTCTTTTCCTTTCTCTCTTTTTTTTTATTTTATTTTACGGTAGTAACTGTCGCGTTGCCCATTCATTTTTCAGGAGGTTCCCCCGCCGCCGCTTCTGGCCGCGGGAAGGAAAAGGTTAGGGTGAGGATGAACCGAAAGCTTTGTTTGTACCGAGGTGGTCGGTCAGGAAGGACGACCGTTTGACCAGTTAGAGAGTCTGTCTGGATTTATGTTAAACCTGCCTACTCCCGGGTGGAGTCATACCTTGAGAGCTTGGGTGATGCGAAGGCCGCTCAAAGGGCCTGAAAGCTGCTGGGCATGGGAGCCACGGCTCAGTCGGACCTCCTGTTCAGGTTTGAGACCCTCCTTAATGAGCACAGCGAGTTGTACCGGGCCCATCAACAGTGTGGGAGTGTTGGGCAAGGTGGGGAGGAGCTTAAACAACTGAGGACTGAGCACACATAACTGTATGGTGAGAGAGTCGGAGCTAATGGGTCGGGTCTCGGAGTTGGAGAAGTTGGTGGATGAGGAAAGAAAGGTTTCTGCCGAGCAGATCAGTGCTTTGGAAGCTAAGTTAGGGAAAATCCAGGCTAAACTAAGCGAGGAGGAAAAAGAGAATTCAGGGCTTCGTCAGGAGCAGAGGGATTTGACTGATGGGTTGGGCCAAACGGAGATGGAACGTTTCAAGGTTGTCAAAGAATTTATTTCGGAGATGGTCCATTGGCTCTTGAATAGTCATGAGTATAAGCAATGCCTGGCCGTTCCCTTCAGCCTGTCTTCCCAATCTGGGTTTTTAGAGGGTGTCTCCTTGGATCGTTCGACGGAAAATTTGGCTAAGGTTCTGGAAGAGGTGGATAATTTGGATATGGAGGCCGATGAAAAATTTCAACCTCTGTACGATGGGCTGTTTACCGCGGAATACTCCTATGTTGAGAAGATCAGCAATGCTTATCACAAGCCCCTTGCGAAAATAATGAACATGTTCCCTGATCCAGCACCACCTCTTCCGACCGAGACGGACAACGCCGAGGCTTCTAGCGGTCCTGCTTCCGGAGGTCCTGAGATCCAAGCCCCTCCCATCCAAGACTCCACAGCTGAAGAGGATGCATATGCTCTCTGAAAGACTTGATCGTTGTTGAAATCTGGGTACCTCCGTTTTGACTACGGGTAAAGGTTACTCCGGATTTCTCGTGAAGCTTTTTTAACCTTGTTATTTTGAGAGTTATTCGGAAGATGTAAGGCCTTCGGGCCGTTGGATTAAGTTTGGAGATAATTGACATTATTCGGATGTGTGGAAAACTAGAAGGGGGGGGGGGTTGAATAGTTTTACGTCTTTTTAATTTATTATAAAAACTTTGTTTACTTTTAAAGACTTAGATTCGAATTTATGTGAACTCAACTCTTGAACAATATGAACAAATATAAGTAGATCTAAATTAAAATGCAAGTAAAGTAATGAAATGAAATGAAAGATAGAGATGGAAAGATCTAACCGCGAGACAAATGATTTATAGTGGTTCGGCTACAAGGACACCTTCCTTGCCCTACTCCACTCCCCGAGCACCTAACTCGAGAGTTTTCTTCACTATATCAACAAGCTCCCTTATGGCGGAGAAAACCTTACACAACTTTCGCTTACACCGGTTTAACGACACAAAGCTAAATGTCGAGTTCTAATCGTAGCTAGAACCAATCTCACAACTTCACACAACTTATTCACAACTTCTTCACACCGGCTTCACAACTTCTTCACGGCTACTTCACGACTTCTTTACGACGGCTTTACAACTTCTACACTACTTATATACTCTTCTACTTCTTCACACCTTCACTACTTACACACCTTAACTTCTTACACCTTCACTACTTACACACTAATCTAGCCTAACCAACTATGCTCACACCTATCTAACAAGTATTCACAACTTATACAAATAAATGAATGATTTACAATTATGATACACCAACAACTTGGATGGAAGAGATACACCAAGTTGTAATACTTCTTGTCTTGAAGGATAGAAGTATTCTTCTTTTGCACTTGAGAGGTTGAAGCTTTGGATCACTTGAAACAAAAGCTTAAGAATATATGATCAAAGGATTTAGAAAGATAGAAGAAGAGATTTAGAACAGAAAGTTTGAGGTGCAAAAGGTGAGGAAAAAGTCCAGAGACGAACCAGTATTTATAGGCAAAAATGACAGCTGGAGGAGCGGGGGGTCCCCTTAAAT
>CP139506.1:135368658-135643192 GCA_021014915.2 Artemisia tridentata subsp. tridentata | reverse complement strand
GGTTTTGTCAGCAGACATGGTTTTGGGGCAAGTGGGGAAAGAAGGTGTTTTGACCAGATTTGACCGGGGGTTATTAAATAAAAAAGGGGTCGGGTTGGTTGGGTTGTGGGGTTTGGGTGGGTTTATTATTAAAAGGGGCCGGGTTTGGGGTTAAAGGGTCCGGATTTGGGTTTTAAAGGTTTTAAAAGGTTTTAAAAGTTTAAAATGTAAACTTTAAGGACCATTTGTGTAATAATCTGAAAATCCAAGGACCAAGGCTGCCAAAAATAAAAATTATTTCCAAGGACCATTTGTGTCTTTTGGTATTTTTGGGGGTTTTGACTTTTTTGACTTTTGTCTTCACTTGATCAAATGCACAATTGTTCCCAAAAGCGATCCAAAAATCCCGTTTTTGCTCCTTTTCAATCCTTTTGGACCGAAACCATATAACACAAACCAAGGATATTTGCAATAAAATTTGGGTATATTTGGGCTGTTTTCATATTTATGTACAAAAAAGGGCGAAAATGATAGTAAACAGACACTCATCAATCCCCCACACTAAGTATTGCTAGCCCCTAGCAATCCGATCATGTGAAGTAATGAAAGGAAAAAAGAAATACCAACATACCTCTTTCACTTTTTATCAATGCACGAAATTTAAACTAAAAAAAAATAAAAAAAATGCTTGATTTTCCAAAAATGGTATCTAGAAGGGGTTTTCACACAAATGGGTGCTCCAGGGAAATTTAAAACGTCATCCTCTTTTTATACTTCCAACTAAGCTAAACTAAATTCAAATGTTTTTTAAAATGCATCACTACTTATACTAATAATCTAGTAAGCCAGCTTAATTTTTCACCCCCCAAAATTTATTCAATTTTTAGGTGAAGTGCTTGTTTTTTCAAAATTTTGAACCAAAAATCGACGTTTTTATAAGATTTTGACTAAACTATTGAAAGATAGTTTTAAAATTTACAACAAGAAAGTTTAAAACTTTATTCACACATCAAAACTTATTGCTTTTTTGCAATATCTTTCCATTTTATTTTTTTATTTTTTTTACTTGTGCAACAAAACAAGGGATTTCACAAAACCAAACCTTACCCCTTCCGAATAAAGGACCGGGGGCCGTTACAACGGAGAGTTCCAAACTCTAAACATCCTAAATGGGGGTCCAAGGGTGTTAGACCAAGACCTCACACTTCCTGAATTAGATTTCCAAGGCCGTGTAAAGGGAAAACCCAAACCAAACCCCTTCCGAAAAAAGGATCCAAGGGCCGATCTTGAACCGTAGCCTTTTTTTGCACATACATTTTTTTACTTTAAATTTTGCAACTATGACATATGCTTTTCCGAAGTTTAAATAAATCTTTGAACTATATTTTTCAAAATCGTATAAAAAAATGATTTTTGTGTTAAATGTTTGAAAAAACACTTTTTAAGTCCGATTAGTTTTTCTCCGGGGGAAAAGCCATAGATTACTTAATAAGTCTAAAGAAAACCAAATATTCACGTTTAGCATTTTCATTTGCAATACTAAAACCTTAGTCTAACGTTAAGGGGGCAGCCAAACAACACCTGGGAGAGTCGGGATTCCCTTTGTTTTTAACCTAAACAAAACTAAACACTTCTTTTTTTTTTTCTTTTTTTTTTTTTGTGCAAAGCCTTCTTTTTCATGCAATTTCTTTTTCAAAAGAAAAAATTTTTAAAAATTTTTGCCAAACGGGGGGACTAGGGGACTAAAGGTACATTGTGCAAAAATTTTGGGGAAACCCCCCCCCCCACACTAAAATTTAATATTTTTCCCCCAATTTCAAAGTACCCGGGTATTAGCCACACTTAGAACGTAAAAAGGTAATACTAATAGCAAGTGTAAAAAGAAATCTCTATTTTCAAAACAGGGTTTAAAAAATATCCCTATAAACGTTAGCAAAAAGATCGGATTTGGGGGCTGGAATTGAAAACGGCGCATCAATCATCACGATCAAGGGGAAACATCAAACAAAGGGCCAAACAAAAACACAGTTAGGAATCCCCCCACACTTAGTGTCAAAAAAAAAAAATCAGAAACATGGGTTGTCACCCATGTGATGCTAATGTTTTTTGTTAACCGGTCACTAGCTTGACTCACCCCGAATTCATTGGCCATGGGGAAAGTTTGGAGACCCGGGAAAAACCATGGGTGGTATGTCCCCCCCAAAGTAATGCTTCAATCTATGACCCTTCCCCTTTGAAGTTTGGTCCGTTTTTTGAGAAAACTCGACGGTACCATAAGGAAAAACTTTGGCAACAGTGAAGGGCCCGGGTCCAAGGGTTTTAAGTTTTCCAGAATATCTTCAATCTAGAATTAAAAAGAAGGACTGATCACCAACTTGAAAACCGGGTTTTTGATCTTGGAGTCGGGATTTTTTGTCTTTTCTTTGTAGATAAAGAGTTCTCGTATGCTTGATCCAAGTTCATTAAGTTCATTGATTTGAACTTTAGGTGACACCCGCAGATTTAAAGATAAAGTTGGCATTTTTTAAAGGGCCCCAATGGGCTTTGTCTCGAGCTCAATTGGTAGATGGCACGCCTTTCCGTATACCAGCTTGTATGGAGTACACCCGATGGGTGTCTTGAAGGCTGTAGGGAATGCCCAGAGTGAATCTTAATTTGCTAACCAGGAAGCACGGTTTTCTCCTATGCCCTTTTCCCAAAGATTTTTTTTAAACCAGGTTTGAAATTTCCCCTTCTCCACTTTTTTGGGGGTGATATGCGTAGAAAGACGGTGAGTAATACCGTATTTAAGCATGACCTTTGCAAATTGGTCTTTGCAAAATGCGTCCCGCGATCACTTATAATAGCACGGGGATTTCCCAAAACCGAGCAAAGAGGTTTTAAAAAATTTTACAAACTACTCGGCGTCTTTGGGTGGGGAGGCTTTCGCTTAAACCCCATTTAACAAGTAATCGACAGCCACGAGTATGTATTTTTCCCCTCGTGAAACGGGAAAGGGCCCCCATAAAATCAATGCCCCAAACGTCAAAGATTTCACAAACTTGAATGACATTTTGTGGCATTTCATCTTTTTGAGAGATCTTCCGTGACGTTGAAAAGAGTCACAAGTTTTGAAAAAGTCTTGGGCATCACGGTAGATTGTGGGCCAATAAAAAGGAGTCAAACACCTTCTTGGCGGTGTATTTCGGGCCTGATGCCCCCCGGGTGGGTCCTTGTGGCAAGCCTTAAGAATGTCAACGGCTTCTTGGCCGTGAACACACCGCGGATGACTTATCCACAAACTTTAAACAGGTAAGGGTCTCCCAAAATTACTGTTTTCACATCTTTGAAGAATTTGTTCTTTTGTTGGGACGACATCCCTTTTACAACAAAGTTTCCCGCATAGTAGTTTGCAAAATCGGTAAAACCCGGGGCTTTTTAAAAACCAAAGTGTCTGGCTAATTTCCCGTAAAACATGAAAAATTCTTTTCTTATTTTCAATAAGGGGTTTGAATTTAACCAAAATTTAGAAAAATGCCCCTTTTTTCCCCAAGTTTTTTCGAGTTTTGGTATAAGGGGAAAAAAGAGAATTTTTTTTGTCTCTTTTAATTTGAAAAAATTGATTTCCCAAAGGTAGGTAAACTTTTTTAAAATTTTAAAAGGGGGGGTCCATTTTTTTTTAAACCCCCTAAGAAAAACCGGGTTTTCCCCGACAAAACCTGATAGGGTTTCCCCATCAAAATTTAAAAAACCCTTTTTTGTACCCCCTTTTTAAAAATTTTTTAAAATTTAAAACCCGGTTTTAAGCCCCTTTAAAAAAAATCTTTTTGGTCAAAATTCCAACATTTATTCGGAAAGTTTCCGAAGGCGTTGGTACTTAAAACCCTTTTATAATTTTTTTCTCCTCTCATTTAATCTTTAAATAATGGGTAATTTTCGGTACCATAAAAATCTTTCAAATGAGGGGAAATCCCAAAAACCCCCTTGGGGTAAGAATTAACAGTTTTTTTTCTTTTTAGAATTTTTTTTCCGGGAGAACAGGGATCATATGTTAATGGAAGTTTACCGGGTAAAATTCCTCAAATTTTTGAAATTAATCCATTAAGAGTTTAAATACTTCAAAATGACCCCCCCCCCCCAAAGGGGTTTAGAAGGGAAAGGGGGAAAAGGTGGGCAAAAAAAGGGGGGCCACAAGCCCCCTTTTGTAAAATTTCCCCTTTTAATCTAAATCTTTTTGGTTAAGATCTTTTTAAAGCTCAAAAAGATCTTTTAAAAAAATTTTAAATGAAATTTTTTTTCCCACTAAAAGGTATTACCTTCGTGCATCGAAAGCAAAAGTTTTTCCAAGTGGTTTAAAAAAGATGGGGGGGGGGTCCATTTCGTAAAAAAAAGGAAAAGGAACTTGCCAACCTTAAAAAGCTTTGGAAAAATCCCCTTTCCAAATGTAAAGACTTTGAATTGGAATCAAACTGAGTAGAAGCCCCCGAAAAAAGTTTTTAAAAATAAAACCTTTAATTGACTTTTTAATCCCAAAGCTTTCATTATTCGGGAAAAAAGGATAAAATTTCCCGGGGCCCTGTTTTGGGGAAATTTTTGGAAAACCCCCGGGAACCCCCATTTGGAGCTTTTTTTAATTAAACTTTTTCCTTTTATTTTTTGGGAATCTTAAGTAGAAGAAATTTGGTTTAAAAGGCTCCCAAAAACTAATTCAATTAATTTAAAGATTTCAAAAAATTTCCAAAATTTGATTATTTTTTTCACGAGCGATTTCCCCAAAATTTTTTTTAAATTGGATTTTCTTGGAATTTCTTGGTTGAAAGTTTGGTAGGAGGTTTTATTTTTCTTTTTGTGAGTTTTAAGGACTTTGCCTTTTCCCCTGGTTTTGTTCCATTTTCAAAAAGGAAAACGGGTTATAAGTTTTCCTTTTAATTTAAATGGTTTAATCCCCCCGGGGTTGGGAATGTTTTTCCCCAAAAACCCCCTTTGGGTTGTTATTTTTAAAAGGGTAAAAAAAGGTTCCTTTTATTTTTAAGTAATTTTTGATTTGGCAATTTTTTTTTTTTTAATGTTTTTTTTGATTATTTAAAAAATAAATTTTCGGTTTTTTGTTTTTGCTTTGACCCCATTGCCCTTTTTTAAAAGTTTATTAAAATTATTTGGGGAAAAAGGGGGCTTGTTTAAAAGGGAAAGCTTGATTAAAATTCCCCCCCTTGATTGGGTTTTTTTTACCGGGTGAAAGATTTAAAACTCTTGCCCCCCGTTTTTTTGGGTTTAAAAATTTTCTATTTTTTTGGGGGTTAAAAATCCTGGTCCTTAATTCCCCGGGGGCAGCTTAGGACGGGTTTGGTTACCCTTTTTAAGGGTACGTTTGTTAAAAAAAACCCCGGGTGGCTTTTAAAAGTAAATTTTTAGGACCACCAAAGGACACAATTTTTGTTTTTTTAGGGGTTTTTTGGGGGAAAGAGATTTTTTCGCTTAAAAAACCAATTAATAACGGGTTTTCAACAAAGCCGGGGCTTGAAAAGGAAAAAGGAAGAAGTTTGGAACTTTTGGGAAAAAGGGTTTTTTTGTTGTCCCCTTTTGGGACTTTTCTAAAATTGGGAAAAGGCCTTGGATTCCCTTTAAGGTTTCCCACCCCCTTTAAAGAACTTGGCTTTGGAAAACTTATGAAATTGGGTTTGGGGAAATTTTCCCGGAGAAACCTTTTGGGGGGGAAAAGGGAAAGAACTTTAAAACATCCCCGTTTCTGAGGAATCTAAAATTTTTTGTAATTTGTGTTTTCATTTAAAGGTTTTTTTTTTTTAAAAGGGGAAAAAATTTTTCGTTCACAAAATTTCAAAAAAAACAACCCGCAAAAACAGGGGTTTTTTACCAAAAATTCGGGCCCCCCAAAAAAAGGGAAAAAGAAAAATTTTGTTCTTTTGAGGAACTTGGTTTTTGTTTAAAGGGGTATTTTTAAAAAATCAAGGGGGGGAATGAACCCTTTTAAAAACCCTTTTGTTGAATTAAAGGATAAAAAGTTTTAATTAAAGTTTTCCCAAATTCAAAACGAAATTGAAAATTTTTTTTTTTAAAATAGAAAAAAATTTTTTTTTAAATAAAAGGAACTTTCAAAAAACTCGGGTTTTTTTAACAAACTCTTAATTTTGGGGAAACCCCCACGAAAATTGTTGCAAAAAACAAATTTTAAAAAACAATCATTAAAACAAACCCAAAGAAAAAAATTACAAACCAAAAATCAAAAGGTTTGGGGAAGTTTAAAAAGTTCCCCAAAAAGGAGGGAAGAGGAAAGGTTTTTTTGAAAATTTTTATTGGATGTTTTTAAAAAATTTTTTAAATTTTTTTTTAAATAAAGGACCAAATTCCAAGGAAAAAATTTTTTTAATTTTTTGTTTGGGAATTATTATATAAACTCAAATTTTGGAATTATTTAGTTTTTTTTTTTTATTTCAAAATAAAAGGAAAATTTTTTTAAAATTTTTTTTTTTGTTTAAATAAAAAGAAAAAAAAAATTTTTTTTTTAAAATTTTTTAAAAAGAAACCGGGGAAAATTCTCAATTTTAACAAAATTTAAAATATTTCGAAAAAAAACCCCGGAGGGCCCAAAATTTTGTCTTTTAAAAAAAATTTTAAATAAAACAACGGATATTTAAAAGGGGAAAATCCCCAAAAACCTTTTAAAAAAGGGGTTTTTTTAAAAAAGGGGGTCGTTTGTTTTGGGAAAATAAACCCCCTTTAATTTTTTTAAAACCAATATTTAAGTTTGGGAAATTTTTTTTGTTTTAATTTGGTTTTTTTGAAAATTTAAATTTTTAATTTAATTAATAAATAGAAAAAAAATTTAGGGAAAAAATTTAAACAACTTATAATAAAAGGATTGGAAATTTAAACAATTTAAAAATAAAAATTTAAAAACAAATACAAAAAAAAAATTTTTTTTAATCCAAAGAAAAAAAAATTTGAAAAAATTTTTTTTTTTCGTTTTTTTTTAAAAAAAAGTTTTAAAAAGGTTTTCAAATTTAAAAAATTTGAAAAAAAGCAAAAACAAAAACCCAAAAAAAATTTTTGAAAGCAAACAAATTTAAAAATTAAAAAAAATAAAAAAAAAAACTAAAAACCTTTTAAATAAGACAAATAAGAAAAACAAAAATTAAAAAAAAAAAGGGTTTAAAAAAAAAGGAAAGAAAACCCCAAAAAAATTTAACTTTGATTTGGCCCGGGGTTTTTGGGTCGGAAATTAGAGGGGTTCATTTTCCCCCAAACCCCTTTTTGGCAAAACTTTTTTTTTTTTTTTTTCCCACAACTTAAAAATAAAAAAAATACAAGATTTTTTAAAAGGAAAAATTTTTTAAAATAACAGAATAAGAAGAAAAAAATTTAAATGGCCCTTTTAAATTGGCAAATAAAAAAATTAGGGGTTTTTTTAAAACAAAAGGGGAATTTTAAAAAGAACGGGAATTAAATTCACAATATTTAATTAAAAAAAACTTAAAAGAAATAAGCATAAAAAACACAAAAAACCATAAACTGTTTTTTTTTTTTTTTTTTTTTTTTTCCCCCCAAAAAAATTAAAAAAAAACCCCAAAAAACAAAAAATAAAAACTCTTAAAAAAATTCCAAAAAACAAAAAAAGGGGGGGGGATAGCAAGCAAAATTTTTAAAATGAAATTTTAAAGCTTTCCGAAAAAACCCAAATAAAAACAAAAAGGGGGGGTTTTCTTAGAAAAACCAAAAAAAATTTACGCTTAATTTGACAATTTTTAAAAAAAAAAATGGGATTTTCACTTTTTTGAAAAAAAATAAAAAGTAGATTAAAAAAAAAAGCTTATGGCTATTTAGTTTTCCATGTTTTTACCAGTAAAAACAATACTTAAACCTAATCTCCAAATATTAAAGGATTAAAATTTAAATTTAAAAATTTTTAAGCAAATTAAAGTTTAACAAATAAAAAAAAATTTCACCCTATCCCTTTTTTTGAAACCCAAACCCCCCATGGGGGCCCCTTTTTGTTTTTTAAAAAAAAAAAAGAACCTTTTTTTATTCATTCCAACTTTTTAAAAAAAATAAAAAACCCTTAAAAAATTTGCCAAAAAGTTTTAAAACATTTTGCTGTTTTTTTTTTTTTTTTTTTTTTTTTTTTTTTTTTTTTTTGCTTTTTTAGAGAAAGAAAAATTTTAAAAAAAAATTTACAGAAAATTTAAGCAAGAAAAAGAAAAGGTTAAAAACCAAAATTTAACAATTTTTTAATAATTTAAAAAATGGTTTTTTTTGTTTATTTTTGGAAAAAAAAATGTTAAACCCAAATTTAAAATTAAAAAAATATAAAATTTACCATTTTGAAATTAACCCAAGTGCTTTTTTATTTTTTTTGGCATTTTGCTTTTTTTATTTTTTTGGTTTAAAATTTTAAAACGATTTGATTTTTAAAATTTAAAAAACAAATGTTTTTTAAGCTTAAAAAAACCCGGCTTTTAAAAACCTGTACTAACTTTTAACCCAAACCAAAATTTGAAAATTGAAATTTCTTAATATTGAAAAGTAAAAGTTAAACTTAAAACGCTTAAAAAAATTTATGCCCAAAAATAAAATGAAATACAAAATTAAAAAAATCAAAGTTAAGAAAAACTCCCCTAAAAGGTTAAATTTGACCTTTAAAATTTCTCAAAAGGGGGGGGAAACATCTTGCCTTTCTTCAATTTTGCCCCCTTGGGCCCTTTTGAAACCTGAGGCCAAAAACCCTTTTGGGCCCCAAAATTTTAAGAAGGGAAAAAAATTGGGGCCCATCTTGTTAAAGGTTTTTAATTATTTTGCGGGTTTGGATGTGAGGGGGAAAGAAAAAGAGAAAATTTATTTTTTTCACAGACTTTTTTGGCGGGCAATTTTAAAAAGAAAGGTTTTGAAAATTTTTGACCGGGGGATTAAATAAAAATGGGGGGGTTGGGGGGTTTGTTTTTGGGGTTTATTAAAAAATCCTTTTTAAACCCCATTTTTTTAATTAAAAAAAATTTTAAATTTTAAAAAGGGTTAAAAAGGGTTTTTTGGATAACTAAAAACCCAAAACCAATCCCAAAAAAAAAAAATCCAAGGACAAAAAAAAAAGGATTTTGGGGTTAAAACTTTGATTTGGACGACTTTTTTTTAAAGACCCCAAAATGAAAGGCCCAAAGCCCCCAAAAACCTTTTTTGTTTTTAACCTTTGGACCAAAAAAATTTAAAACACAAAAAAGGAAAATTTCTATTTTTGGAAAATTCTGAATTTTATTTAAAAAAAGGGGGAAAAAAATTTTGGGAAACAAATAAATTTAAAAAAAATCTCAAAATTTCGTAAAACCAAAAATGTTTTTAAAAAAAGGGATTAAACCTAAACTTTAATAAAATTTTGAAAGGCCCTTCCCAAAAAAATTTTGGGAGAAAATCAAAATTAAAAGGGGGCCAAACTTTTAATAAAAATACCCCCCCCGGGCCCTTTATGGGAACAACTTGGGGGGAACCTTGTTTAGGAAAGATAAAAAAAAGGGAATTTTAAATTCGGGTTAAAATGTTTTTTTTTAACTCAATGGGGGAAAAACCCCTCGGGTTTGGGAACAAAAGATCGGAAAATTTATTATGTTCACTTTTTTTCAAAAAAGGTCCAAAACGCAAGATTTTCAACTAGAAGGGGAAAAACAAAGGGGAACTTAAAAGAAATGAACGCTACAATAAAACTACCCCAAGGGTGCCTTAAAAAAAACCTCCCAATTTTTTTTCCCCTTTTAAAAAATCAAAAAATTCCTTATTTACCCAATCCCAACTTTCTAAAAACTACAAAAGATTTTTGGGAAAAAAGGGGGGCCCCCCCCCAAAACTTTTTGGGGGGGGAAAAGCTCCCGGGCCCCAGAAGGGGAAAAGCAAAAAAAAGGGGTTGGTTTAAAAAATTTTATTTAAAAAAAAACCCTAAGGGGATATGCTAAACGTTATAAGGGTAATGAAACAATGAAAAATTTAAAGAACGTTGCCGGTCAAAATTAAAAAATTTTACCTTTTAAAAGGTAAAAAATTTTTCCCACTGGGTGATACCCTGAAAAAAACATGTTTTCAACCCCAGGGATCCACGGGGAAGAACATGGGAATTTTTAAACAATTATTTCTTCAACAAAAAAGGCAAAAGAAAAAATTAATTTTTCCTTAAAAATTAAAAACCCACTGATTTTTTAAAATTCAATAAAAGCTAAATTTAAAACCCAAAAAATGGGCAAATTCAGATTGGTGCCATGAAAAATTGGAAACCCAACCCAAATTTAAAAAATTATATGAATTTTTTGAAAAACCGGTTTGGGTTTTTTAAAAATTTATTGATAAAAATTTTTTAAAAGAAAAAAATTTTTAGTCTAAAAAACCTTTTTAATTGGGGGGGGAAAAAAACCATTCAGCCTTCTTCCTTTAAAGAATCAAATCTGTTTTCCCTTTGGGAAATCCTGGTCCGCCCAAAATAAAAAAAAGGGGGAAACTGTCCTCCTTATTCCCTTAAACATAAAATTAAAAGGTATCTTAAAGAAATTTTTTTCAGGTCCCCAAAAAAAACTTTAAAACAACCCTCCAAAAAATTTTATTTTCCCCTGAAAAAATCTTTCCAATTTTCTGAAAATTTTTTAAAAAGAAAAATCCCCCCCCAAACAATCACCTTAATCTAACACCAAAACCCAAAAATTTTTAAAAATTCCCCCCCCCCCCCTTTTTAACCCTGTTGGGTTTGTCAAAGGTTACATGCCCAAAAAACCAAACTTTGAGGAAAACCATTTTCCCCCAAATTTCAAAACCCAGAAAAAATTTTAAAAATTAAAATTTTTTTTTTTTTTAAAAAAAAAATTTAAAAATTTATTAGAAATTGATTTATTTTGGAAATGAAAGTTTAATCAAAAATTTTTTTCAAAAATTTGTTGGGGTTTAAATTTAAAATTTTAAAAAAACATAAGTTAATTGTATTGATTGGAAAAGTGATAAATTAAAATTTAAGTTCAATAAAAAGGAAAACTAAAAATTGTTAAGAAAAAAAAAGTCCCCAAAATTTGAAAAATATTTTCCCCGTTTTAAAACCCCCTATTAAAACCCCCTTTTTTCTTTTTTTTCAAAATTTTGGCCCCAAACTGAAAACAAAGCCTCACCTGGGGATTGCTTTTGAAACGTTAAAAAAGGGGAGGGAAAAAGAAAAACCCAAAAATTTGTTTTCATTGTGGTCAGAAAAGGGTTGGGGGGGGCGAACCCCCAATTTTAAATTTAAAAAAATTTTTGTTTTTGGATACTGAGGGGTGGTTTTTTTTTTTAATTTAATATAATTTTTGTAAAGCCATTTTTTTTCCCAAGTTTTTTTTTTCCTTTTTTTTGCAAAACTTGATTTTGGAAAATTCAAAATTTTTCCTTTTTAAAGTGCATAAGGGTGAATTTTTTGCTTTCCTCCAGCCCAAAAAAAAAAGTTTAAAACCCCCTGTTTTTTTTTTTTTTCACTTTTTTTTCAAATTTTTTGGTTTTAAACTATTGAATTTTTCCCAAAAAACCAAATAAAAACCCTCCTTAACCCCCCTTTCCCCAAATTAAAAAACCATTTGTAAAACTTTATCCAAAAGGAAAAACCCCTTAATAAATTTAAAAATCCAACCAAAAAAAATTTTAATAAATTTTTAAAATTTTTTAAAAATAAAAATCCAAAAAAACCCCTTTTTTAAAAAAAATTTCCCTTTTTTTTGTTTAAGTTTTTTGAACCCCGGGGATCTGGGGAATTTTTTGAAAAAAAAACCCAAAATAAACCTTTTATTGCCAATTTTCCGCCGAGTTTTGGGCCCCCCCGTTCCCTTTGGGGGTTTTTTGTATTTTTTTTTTTTTTTTGAAAAAATGCAAGGGAAATAAAAGGGGGTTTTTTTTTAATTCAAAATTGTTTTTTTCAAATTTTTTTTTAATTCAAAATTAATTTTAAAAACTATTGAAAATTTGGGAAAATTTTTAGGTTTTTTAGGTTTTAAAAAAGTTTATGGGTTTTTGGCGGCCCTTTAAATTTTTTTTGGAAATTGGGGTTGCCTGAGCCGGGTCCCAATTTTCTAAATATTGGAAGGGTTTTTTTTAAAACACGATTTTTTTTTAAAAAAACCAATCGTCATATCCAACAAAATGAATAATCCAAAAAAAAAACCCCTTTCATTTTAAAGGACTTCACAATAGAAAACTGATCTTAAATCGAGCGCATCAAAAAAATTTTTAAAAACTGTTTGTTTTCTTTTTCCCCTGGTTGTGGGGGAAATTTTTTTAAAGAGAAAGGGTTGGGATTTTTGGGGTTGGTTGTTTTTTTTTTTTTTTTGTTGAAAAAATAAAAAATTTTTTTGGTAATTGGGAGTTTTCCCAAAATTGCCTTTTTTTCTTTGTAAAAACCGGGTTTTAAAAAATTTTTAAATTTTTAAAAAAAAACAAGTTTTTTTAAAATGGGGTAAGTTTTTCTTCATTTCTTTGGGGCAAAATCTGTTTTTTTTATATAGCGGATTTTTTTTAATTTTTTTTTCAAACCCCTTTTTCCAAAAAAATAGTTTTCAGCAATTGGGTTTTTTTTAAAACCCGGGAAGAATCTTCTGATTAGGGCCTTAAAGTGAAAAAAACCCGTTTTACCACCCCGGGGGGATCCCGGACCCCCCGGTGGAAATGTTTGGGTTCCCCGAAGTTTAAACTAAGAGGATATTGGGGGAAAATTTTGTAAATAAAATTTCCCTGGTTTTTCCCCCCAAATTTGGGCCCTAAATGGCCCCCGGGGCCCTTGGATTTTTGAGAAAAACCCTTTAACCTGGGGGGCCCCCTTTCTTTTCCCCTTTATAAAAAGGGTTTTATTTACCTTTTCTTGGTTTCCCCCCCGGTATTAGGTTTTTCCTTTTTTCCCAAACCCCGGGGGGCCCCGTTGGGGGCAACAAGATTCCGTCGGCCACCCCAACCCCCCCAAAAAATTCTAAAAAATTTAGGGGGGGTTTTCTTTAAAAAATTTTTACCATTCAAAGACAAGGTTCCCCGCAGTTTTAACTCCTGAAAAGCATTAAGCCTTTTTTGGACGTTTTTTATGTTGTGGTTTTTGCGTTCGGGCCGGGGGGAAAAAAAAAAATTTTGGGTTGGGCCCTGGAAAAGGCGCATTTTCCCCCCCTTTCTTTTCCCAAAAAGGCCGGGGTGGGGTTTTTTCCCCGAACTTTCTTTTTTCTGGGGCCACCGGAATTTTCTAAGGAAATTTCCGTCCCCCTTTTTTAATAAATTAAAAAAGGATTCGTCTCCCATTCTTTTTCAATTCCGGGCCGGCAAAAAAAAAAAAAAACCCCCCCCCCCCCCCGTTTTTTCCCCTTGGTTGGGTAGCGTTCCCCTTTTTGATTAAATGGGAACCGGAAGTTGGGGAATTTCTGAAATTTTAAATTTCAAAAAATAATTCCCCCTGGATAAGGGGGAGTTTGGAAGGGAAACTAAAACGATTTTTACCCCAATTGTAAAGGCGAAAAATTGTCCGGTGAGATGGTGGGGGATTTTTTCCGAGGGGTTAGGGGTTTTTTTTTAAACCTTTTTTTGGGGATCAGAAAAATTTACAAAGGGGACCCCCCCGGGTTCCGGGGGGCAGGGCCCCTTTTTTTAAAGGGATATTTTCCATTGCAAAAATTACCCCCCTTTTGGGGCTTCTAAAGTAATAACAAGTCTTTTTCTTTGGGGTCCTTTTTTCTGGGTTTCTCTGGTTTTTTTTTCCTTTTTTTTTTTTTTTTTTTTTTTTTTTTTTTTTAAAAAAAATTTTTTTTTTTTTCCCCCCTAAAAAAAAAAAATTCTGTTGGGTTTTTTTTTCCCCTTTTTTTTCTTCCTTTTTTTTTTTCCCAAATTTTTTTTTATAAATTTTCTATTTTTTTTTTTTTTTTTTTCTTTTTTTTTCCCCCCTTTTTTAAGGGCTTTCCGGGGGGTTCCTTACTCCTTTTTTTTTTCCCCTTTTTTCTTTTTTTTTTTTTTTTTCTTTTTTTTTAAAAATTTTTTTTTTCCCCTTCCCCCAATTTTCTTCCCTTTTCCCTTGGGGTTTTTTTTTTTAAAAAAAGGGGTCTTTATTAATTCCCTTTTCCTTTTTCCCCCTTCCCTTTCTTTTTTTTTTTGGGCTCCCTTTCTTTTTTTTTTCCTAAAAACCTTTTTTTTCCCCCTTTCTTCCTAAAATTTTTTCCATTTTTCTTTTTTTTTTTTTTTTTCCCCTAAAAAAAAAACTTTCCCTGTTTTTTTTTCGGGGGCCCTTTTCCTTTTTTTCCCCTTCCCTCTTTATCCCCAATTTTTTTTTTCTTCCTTTGGGGTTTTTTTCCCCCCAAAACCTTTTCTATTTTTTGCTTTTTTCTTTTCCTTTTTCTTTTTTTTTTTTTTTTTTTTTCTTTTTTTCCCTTCTTTTTTTTTTTCCCCCCCCTTTCCCCGGGGGTTCTTTTTTTCTAACTTTTTTTTTTCCTTTTCCCCCCCTTTTTTTTTTCTTTTTTTGGGGGTTTTTTTTTTTCTTTCCTTCCCCTTCCCCTTTTTTTTTTTCCCCCCAAAACCTTTTTCTTTTTTTCCCCCCTCCCCCCTTTTCTTTCCCTTTCCCCTTTTTTTTTTCCCCTAAAGTTTTTTTTTTTTTTGGGGGCTTTGGGCCCCTTTTCTTTTTTTTTTCACTTTTTCTTTTGGGTTTTTTTTTTTTTTTTTTTCCCCTCTCTTTCTTTTTTTTTTTTTTTTTTTGGGGGGGTTCCCCTTTTTTTTTTTGTTTTTTTTTAAAAGGGGGAAATTTTCTTTTTTTTTTTTTTTCCCTTCCTTTTTTTTTTTTATTTAAACCCCTTTTTCCCTTCCCTTCCCTTTTTCTTCCCCTTTTTTTGGGTTCTTTTTTTTTTCCCAAAATTTTTTTAAAGGGGGTTTTTTCCTTTTACCTCTTTTTTTTTGTTTCCCTTTTTCTTGTTTTCGCTCTTTTCCCCCTTTTTTTTTGAAATTTCCTTAAAAAATTTTTTTCCGCCGGGGCCCCCTTTCTTTTCTTTTTTTCCTTTCCCTCCCTTTTTCTTCTTTTGTTTTTTTTCTTTCTTTGTTTCTTTTTCCCCTTTTTTCTTTTTTTTTCCCCGGTTTTTGGATTTTTCCCTTTTTATTTTGGATTTTGGGAAGAAATTGGTTGGGGGCCGGGGAAAATTTTTTTGAATTTTGGGGATTTGGGAAAACCCTAAAAAGGGGGGAATGTTTTTACACTTTTTAAAATTTTTTAAAAAACTTTTTACTTTTTGACAGACGAAAGGAACTCAATCTTGCTTAAAACCAAAAAAGTTCTAAAAACAAAAGTAAAGAATGTTTGTGAAAGATGAGTGGAAAGTTAACCCGGAAAAATTTTAAAGGGTTTTTTTGGGTACAAGCATTTCCTTGTTATTGAAAATCAGAAAATTTTTTCCCTTTTATAAAAAACCCCCCTTATGGGGGAAAAAACCCGCCAATTTGTTACCTTTAAAAAAACTTTATTTAAGTTTTAAAACCAATTAAAATTTCCCAAAACCCTTAACCCCCTTAAAAATTTGGGGCATTAAAATTCTTTGGGGTTTAAATTTTTAAAAAAATTATTAAAACCCATTTTAATTCCCTTTTTACAAAATTTTCCTTCCCCAACCTCCCACACCAAATTTGGGGTCCAACTTGCTCCCCCCTATCAAAAAATTTTCAAACTTTTCTAAAAAGTTTAAAAAACACCAACAATTTGGGATGGAAAATAAAACCAATTTAAACTTTTTTCCAAAGGTAAAACTTCTTTTCACGGAAATTTAAAGTTTTTTACATTTTAAAAAAAACTTAAAATTATATCAAAATTTAAAAATAAAAAAATTAAAAACAAAATTTACCCCAAAATTAGAAAAACCAGGGAAACCCCTTTTAAAATAAAAAAATTAATAAAGGAGGGGTTCCCCTTAAAATAACCACCCCTTATAAAAGATAAAAATTGTTTTGCTTTAAAAAAAAATCTTTTTTAAAAAGTTCTTTTTTTCATAACAAAAGTTTTGTTTTTATACCAAGGATTGAGGGTTGAAGGAATTTAAACAAAAATTTAGCAAAATTTTTTTTAAAAGAAATTTTTGTATTATCAAAATAAAATAAAAGGGGTTCTTTTTACATTTTTAATAAAATTTTTTTGATTTTAAAAAAATAAATCTTAAAAACCCAAAAATTTTTTTTGGCATTTTTTATAAGTTTTTTATTCCCCCCCCCTTTTGTAAAAAAAAGGTTAGGACATTTTTAATTTAAATTTTTTCGGGACAAACCCCCCTTATTTTTCCCCCTTTTTTTGACAAAGAGAGATATAAATCTCCAAAAAAATTAAACCAAAAAACTTTTTTGAATAAAAAATTATTAAAAACAAAAATTTATTAAATTATTAGTAAAAAATTTTCACTTCTCCCCCTTTTTTAAAACAAAAGGGTTAAACAAAGTAAAAGTTTAAAATGGTCAAAATTCCGGGGTTTGGGGGCCAAAAAAGGGGAGGGATTTAAAATTTTGGGCAAAAACGTAAGGGGCCTTTGATATTTGGGGGGAAAAAATGGACATTTAATTTAAATTAACAAATTATATCTTTTTAAAAGGGTTAAACAAAAGGTACATAAGAAAATTTACTAAGGGGGAATTTGGAAGGAGATGCAACAAAGGGTTTTGGGTTTTTTTTTTTTGGGCCAAAGTTGGAGGGGGGGTAAATTTGATGGGTAGGTTGGGGTGCCCCTTTTCTTTAAGAGAATAAAAAGGAAATACAAAGTATGTTTTAGAAAATCCCAAAAAAAAAAGGATTTGTTTTTTAGAGAGCACAAGATGGGTTTAAAAAATATAAAAAAAGGGGGTAACTTTTAAATTTTTAGGGGGTGCCCTTTTCGGCTAAACTTGGGTCATAATCTTAAAATTTACCTCTAATTACTCTTTGCTTCGTAAAAAAGGGGGTCATATGTTTTTTTTTTCCCATTTTTATAATTTCCATTTTTTTTTTTTGGAAAAACCCCCCTCAAAAGTCAACATTCCCCCCCTAAAAAAAAACCTTTAAACCCCCTTTTTCCTCTAAAAATCCCGTATTTCCCATCTCCCCCTTAAAACCCCAAAAATCCATGTTTTTTTTTTAAAAAATTTCCGTAATTTGCCCATTTCCCCTTTTTTTTCCCCAAACCCTTCAAACCCCCCTAAAAACCTCAAACACTCCACATTTAAATACCCAAAACCCTAATTTGTTGTTTAATTTTAAGTTTTTTTTTTTTAAATTTGGGAATTTTTTTTTTAATAAAACTTTTTAATTTTTAAACCCCCATTTTTGAAAGAAAACTATTTTGCATTTTTTTTTTATTTTTTTTAAGTCTTTTTTAGGGTTTGAAAAATTTTATTTAGTTAAAAATTTTTTTTTTGGGTTTTTAATTAAACCATTTTAAAAAAATGAAAATAGTTTATATTTTAAAAAATTTTTAATTTTTTAATTGTGTTTTTTTAACATAAAAGGGTTTTTTTTTTGTTGTTTTTTAAATTAAGCTCAGTAGTTACTTTTTTTTTAGTTTAATAATTTTAAATAACTGAAAAAAAGGGAATTTTTTTTTTTTAGAGTTTTTGGTTTTTTTAAAACTTGATTTTTTTAATTATAATCCTAGGGGGTTTTTTGTTTTTAAGTTTGAAAGATAAAAAATTCCATATTTTCCCGTTTTTTTTAAATGATAAATTTTGGTTTTTTCCCCCCAATTTTTCCAAACCCGGGTTTTATTTTTTAAAAGGTTTCTAAATTTAATTTTGGTTCCCCCCGGGAAAATCAATGGTAATCAATCCCAATGGTTTAAGACCTAACGTTCAAAAGGAGTTTAAATGGGCCCTTTCACAAGAAAAAAAAAAACCAATTTTATTGAGTAAACCTCCCAAAGTCGAAAACCCTTTTAAAGAAGCAAATAACCCAAAAATTTTGCAAAAATCCAATTTTAAAGGGAAATTTGGGGTTGAAAAGCTTTGATGATTCAGTAAATGAGTTTTGTTTTAAATAATAAAACCCCTTGTGTTATACACCTAAGTTATGGGAAATAAGAATGGCCTTAAATATTTTAAGAATAGGGGCTTTTTTTGGGAAGAAAGATGCCTAATTCCCCTTGTGGATTTGGTGGGGGTAAAAGGGGGGAAAAAAAGGGTTTTTTGTTTTCCCCCCTTTTTTTTCGCAAAAAAAAAAATTTTTCAAAAGAAAAAGCGGTGTGATGAAAAAACCGAGATCGGTGAAGAAGTTTACGACTATCTGGAAGGTTTTACGACTAAATGGGGGAAGGAGAAAAAGGCAAAGAAGGAAGTTATCTGGAGGGCGTTGAAGAAGAATAAATCAAAGAAGAAAATGCCACGTCAGCAGAGAAGGCCAAAAAAGAAAAAAGAAACTATTGATGCGAGATCGAAAGTTTGGCGTAAAAATCAATCTTTTTTGAACTAAGTACTGGAAGCATTTGCTTGTTCGTCATCAGTTAGTGTTATGCATATAGAAAAGAATGTATGTGAGATGTTTATGGGACGTTACTGAATTTGCAAGGCAAGACGAAGGACGGTTTAAAGGCACGACAAGATCTCGAGGAGTTAGGGATTAAGACTGAGTTAATAAGTCAACCAAAAGGGAAGGGTCATTATCTGCCGCCTGCCATATACACATTAAATAGCGAGGAGAAACGCATGTTTTATGACACGCTGTCTAACATAAAAGTGCCTGATGGGTATTCCTCCAATTTCAAGAATCTCGTGTCCGATGATAATTCGAAGATGAATGGATTGAAGTCCAACGACTGTCACGTACTAATGCAACAGATTCTTCCTTTTGCAATAAAGGGGGTGTTAGACGTGAAAGTTAGGAAGACTATTATAAGCTTGTGTCACTTCTTCAACGAGCTGTGTAGTAAAGTAGTTGATGTTAGTAAGCTAGGCAAGCTGCAAAGTGACATCGTAGTAACTTTGTGTTTACTAGAGAAGTATTTTCCGCCTTCGTTTTTCGATGTCATGATTCACTTGATGGTGCATTTAGTCAGAGAGGTGAGGTTATGTGGCCCAGTCCACTTTAGGTGGATGTATCCGTTTGAGAGGTACATGAAAACACTAAAAGGTTATGTACGAAATCATTATCGACCCGAGGGCTGCATGGCAGAATGTTATGTGGCAGAGGAAGCATTAGAATTCTGTTCCGATTCCTTGGAAAACATGAAATCAATTGGCAATCCTCATGATCGTGCTGATGAAAGAAACCGCACTGGTAAACCTTTATCGCAGGCTACCATCTGTGTTGTGGATTCTAAGCTACTTGATCAAGCTCATCTTTATGTATTAGGAAACACCGCCGATGTTGAACCATACATAAAGCAGCATATGTTAGAACTGAAGGATCTTAACCCGCGTCGAAATAATACATGGTTGCAGAGCCAACATAGTCGGACGTTTATTGACTGGTTTAAGAATGAGGTTGAAAAGCGTTTGGCTAACGGGGAAAATACCGGTGATAGTGTTCGTTGGTTGGCAAAAGGCCCTGATTTTGCTGTTAGTAAATATACCGGGTTTGCCGTAAATGAGTATCAATTCCATACAAAAGAGCGTGATGAATCTAAAACCACTCAAGGTAGTGGAGTATCTATAGTTGCAAATACTATGCAGATTGCTAGTGCAAAAGACTCCAATCCGGTGTACGGCGCTGTTTACCTACTTCGGTCGTATATTGGAAATATGGGATCTTGATTATCGTACATTTACAGTTCCTGTTTTCATGTGTGAGTGGGTAGATAGTCGTGGAGTAAAAAAAGATGATTTAGGATTCACAGTGGTTAAGTTTGATAGGCTTGGTCAACGGTCTGAACCCTTCATATTACCTAGTCAAGTAAGACATGTTTTTTATGTTCAGGACAACAAGATAGGAACCTGTCTGTTGTTGTGGCTTCACACCACATAGGATGCATAAGTATGGAATAATAATGATGAAACTGATGATGTGTTTGAATTTGATGTTACACAAGATATGAACCTGTCTTTAGAAGGCCTAGACGATTATTTTAACTGTACGCGCTCGGATGACGAGGGCATATTCATTTTAGATCATTAGTTTTTGGTATGAAATAACTGTTTATTTTAGTAACTGTATATTTGTTAAAGTCTGTCAAGCATTATTTATTATTTAAAGTTTTTGGTATGAAAATAACTGTTTATTTTGTTTATTTAAAACAGGTTGCTTTTTGGTAATAAAAGATGGCCTCGGGTTCTGATTCGGACCGCGAAGAAGATGCGGTTCACGGTTCTGATTCTGGTTCGGACCGCGAAGAAAATGCAGTTTCTGGTTCTGAGTCGAATTTGGATGCCGAATTAGATTCCAAATCGCATAGAGGCCCGACAATAAAAGCGAAGGCGAATAAAAAAATAGTTGTTACTTATAATAAAAGAGGTGTGCCAACTGGACCGGGAGCAAAAAAACTGTCTACTTTTGAGGGATTGGTGGCAAGATCTATGGTTCTCATAACCTATGATTCTTGGTTGAACGTAGATAACGAAACAAAGGAAGCTTGTTGGCAATATGTTAAGGTAAGTATTTTATTATTTTATTCTAACTATGTTTTAGTTTTAGTATTTTATTCTAACTATGTTTTGATTCATTTTTTACGTTTCAGACACATTTTGCACTTGACCAAAAGAGTCGGAAGCAAGTTCTCCAATCAATCGGGACAAAGTGGAAAAACTTCAAACATTATCTTTATAAGAAGTTCATTAAGCCACTAAAAGATGATAAGTCTAAGGAGGCCAAGAAGCAATTATATACTCCTCCTGAAAAGTATCCGTCCGTGAAAAAAAAAGACTGGAAACTTTTCGTATCACAAAGAACTAAGCCTTCGTTTGAGGTATTTGTTTAAGTTTCCAAAAACAGTTATTTATCACAAAACAGTTACTAACATGTTAATTGTAATATACTTATGCAGGAAATAAGTCAGAAGGCTTCAGCTAACCGTAAACGTAACAAGTACAACCATCGTTTGAGCCGAAAGGGATATGCCGGACTCATTTCTGAGATAGTATGGAATTTATTGCTTATGTTAACTTTTTAGTGCTTATGTTGATGCTTTTTAACTTTTGCTTTTAACTTATTTAGATGGAAGAAACCGGCAAAGAGGAAGAGGAGATTGATAGGGTAGAATGTTGGAAAAAAGAAAGAGAAAAGAAAAATGGAGGTTTCGACCCAGCTGTCCAAAAAGTTGTCGATAAAATTGTAAGTTTCATATTTAACAGTTTTATTTTGGTATGTTTTAGTTAGTTTTGTTAACTTTCAGTTAGATTTCTCAGTTAGCTGCTTTGTCTCGTTAGATTTCTCAGTTAGCTGCTTAGTTAGTGTTAGTTAAAGTTTGACTTTTGACCATAAGTCAACAGATGTTAAGTTATTTGATGTTCAGTTAGTTAAACTTTGACTTTTCACCATAAGTCAACAGATGTTAAGTTATATGTTTGTTTACTCAGGAGATACTAAAGAAGGACAAGGATTATTCAGAGGATCCAATGGGATCAATAGATTTGCTTACAGAGGCCCTGGGTAGTGAAGAAACACGTGGGCGTGTACGTGGGATGGGTCGATATGTAACACCGCACCAGTATTTTTAATACCCAGAATGTCAAGCAATACCTGAAACAATATGATAAGATGATGAATAAAAGGCTAAAAGCTATTGAAGATGAGTTAGAAAGAAGAAGATGTGCAAGTACCAATGCTTCGGAGGGTGCAAGTAATTCTCCAACGTTGAGCGATGAAGACGAAGAACCAAATGTACCAAGTGAACCAAATGTAAGTCTTCATTTGTTATAAATTCATTGCAATTCTTGTCTGTTTTAATAATATTGTGTACATTTGTAGGATAAATCATGCTATCTTGCGGTCGACGATCCTTCAAATATAGTCGCCAAAGGAACCATAGTGAAGCATACTGTCTCGGGTATTTGAAGTTAAATTACTTATTTAATATTTATATATATTCTTACTTATTTAATATTTATTTGTTCATATATTAGATGGGAACATTGAAGTTACGGTGGACACATCTGTTCAAGCAGAAGCTTTGATACCGAATCCAATTCCCGAGGAGTTCGTTGAGACTGTTAAAGATGCCATTGGGTACATGCTAAGCTGGCCGAGTCACCTAGTCATTCCATGCTCTGGTTTGGTAAGACTTTTTTATAAAACAGTTTAATCATTAGAACAAAATGGTTTGGTAAGACTTTTTTATATTTTTGCAGAACAAGATAGTGGCCAAAAAGAAGGAGAAAAAGGCTGCTGATCAAGACAAGGAGAAAAGAAGAAAAAAAGAAAAAGAACAAAGAAAAGAAGAACAAAGAAAAGAAGAAGAAGAAAGAAAAGAATAAGAAGAAAAAAGAAGTTGGGCAGTGTGATCCACAAGAAAAAGAAAAGAAGAAGCGACAAAGAGAACCCGACAACGAAGAAGAAGCGACGATGCCAAAAACAGGTACGATGCCAAAAACATCATATTTTTACAGTCATGTTTACAGTTATTTTTAGTGACCAGAAACTGTTATGTTTACAGTTGCAGTTGAAGAAGGAAAAAGCCCAGAAACTCTCGCCTCCATTGCAAAAGTGACTAAGAAAGGAAATCCGTAGAAAAAAATGATGACGAGAGGTCAGAAGAGAGTAAGGAAAAGAATTGAAGAAAGGATGGGATTGAAAATGACTGCAATGATGGTTGATGGACAAGTTGCAAAGGTCGATTGCATAAAAGTGCAATGCGAGGACGATTTGTTTGGGCACCACAGTTACACGTACTTAAATTGGAATGATTTTGACAGTCTATTTTTAATGGATGAGTTAAGCGGGGCTGTCGTTGCTTCTTATATCATGTAAGTGATAAATATAGTTTATAAAAAATTGGTACTTGTATGTTAACAGGACTAATTGAATGTAAACTTTGTATGTTAATTGTTAACAGGTACCTGTATGAGCAAATCAAGAATGGGTCACAATGAGATCATGGAGTTTGTTTCATGACCCCCGACTGCGATCATGCATCATGAACGTAAAGCGAGGGCCAAGAATATCCAGGAGGCAAGTCGAGTTATTGCAAAAAGGTTATCTACAAGGAAGCAAAATGACCTCATCTTATTGCCATACAATCCCGGGTTAGATTTTCGACAACATTTAAATTAATTAATAAAAATTAACATTAATTAACAGAATTTGTTTTTTGTTTTTTGTAGAAGACATTGGGTGTTAGGTGTGCTTAACATGAAGACAAGTACCTGCTATTATCTTGATTCCCTATCGACTAGTGACGTCAATCATCATTTCAAGCAAATGTGGATGCGTAAGTAATACAAATTATAGAATCTTTATGATGTATGATGTAATACTTAACTGGGTTAATTCTTTGTAGGGCAATTGCATTGTATGATGTAGAAGCTGGAACCAATAAGAGGACTAAACTTAACTGGGTTAATTCTAAGGTTAGTTATTTGTTATGGCTTATTTGCATCTCCTAGCTTATTAATAGTCTAAGTAATACTAGTGTAGAGTGGTTTTTAGTTTTAATCAGATTAGTATAGGGTAAAATTGCAATACAGATCAGTGTAAGGGTGTTTGGTTTAAGACAGCTTATAGGTTAGTTTGGGTATAATCTGAAAAGCACTGTTCATGTGCCAAGTTTCTGAGTTTGATTGAACTGATTCAAAGGTATTTTAGTTGTTCTCATCAGAAGATAGGGCAGTTTGATGGTTATTTAAAGTCTGCATTAGATATTTTAGTTTTGAGCTCTTATCTGCCCTAATAAGCTTAGCAATAAGCTGAGCTTAATTTGAGTTCATTTTGGCTTTGCTAGTTAGTTCAATGGTGCTTAAGTGAGTTCCTATGAGTTGGTCTGCTGTGGAGTAGTCTTGCTCAAATTTTGCGCCAAATTCCTAATCTGCTACCACAGATTGTTTTGCAGCAATTAGTTATCTGCACTGCTGATCTAGGATCAAAATTGGCTTATCGTATCTGCTTTAGGTCCTAATTTTTGGAATATAGGTAGGTTAGGTAGGGGTCTTTTGGTGCATAATCTGGTATTTGAGTTTCACCTTATTAATCAGCTTATAACTGATCTGCAAATAAGCCCATATACCCTGTGCAGACCATTCTTGTTAATCAACTGTAGTTGCATATCATATACAATTTGTGTTTCTTGTGTAGTGTCCACGTCAGCCCGGATGCACCGAATGTGGGTACTTCGTGTTGAAGTTTATGAAGGAAATAGTTAAACATGGAGTTCGGGCTCTCGAAAATGACAATGTAAGTAGTTAACTATTTTAAGTAGTTTAAGTAGTAATTAACTGTTTCTAAAATGTTGTTTTATTTGACTAGATTGGTGGTGATAGCAATGAGTACACGGATGCGGATTTCGACGATATTCGAGAAGAAATGGGCAATTTATGTGTCGAATTTCATTTTTAGGTAGAAATCATACATTGTAGTAACTTTAGCTAATTATCGGTATATATTTTGACATGAATTGTTATGTAATGAATTGGTAACGCATGGTTTTGATATATATGAAATGCGTTAATTTTGTAACAATTATCAGGTTTATTGTCAGTAATTATGTATATAATCAGGTTTTAAAAAACAGAAAAAAAAATGATTTTAAGGTAATGACACGCAAAAACATATGTCAGAAAAGTGGGTCATAAAAGTTAGTCAAAATGATTTTAAGGGTAATGACACGCAAAAAGGAGAGTCATAAAAACGTGGGTCATAAGTGCGCGTCATAGAGGGATGACGCACAAATGCGAGTCATAAAGATTTATGACTGGTCCATCCTTGACTCGCATTTGCGCGTCATAAGACCTCTTCTTGACTCGCATTTGGAGTCAAGGATAGCCCTTTTCTAGTAGCATGGATTTGGTTGATCTCTTCATGAAACTTTTGCCTTTCCGTGGGAATGTGGATTTGATCATTTGGTGGGAATGGATGAAATTGGGGTGTGTGGTTTGAGGTAAAGTTTGATGTTTGACCAAAATGATGAGGGTTTTCAAAGGTTTCATTGAAGTTGGTTTGAGGTTTAGAAGTGTAGTTTGGAATGAATGTGGATGGAGGTGTTGGTTGTCTAGTCACACCATTTGTGATGGACTTGTTGTGAGGGTTAGGTTTTCTTTTCCACCCGGGTTTCATGGTCATCCTTGCTAGCTTTGAGGTTTTTGGTTTTGAGTTGATGGGAGAAGACATGATGAGATGAGTGAATATGGTGAGGAATGGGGTTATTTATAGTGGAGGATTGATGTGATTAAGGATAGATAAACTTGTTGGGGTGATCAGGACAGAATATGTTTGTGAATTTAGGGAAGAGTAGGATGAAATGGGCTAAAAAGCAGAAAAAGATTCTGTGAACCCGTCCTGCAGATGGCCGGTCCCCTTAATTATTAAGGGGGCCGCCTTATGAATTAAGGGGGCCGCCCATCTGGTATCATTCTGAGTTTCAGAATTGGGTTTTTCTGCAGGAATAGGTAAGGAGGGCTATGTTTTGAGCATTTGGTTTTAGGCAAGTCCCACTCTTTGAGGCAAGAAGGTATGTAACATATTAATAATTATGCATGCAAGACATATTAATTAAGCAAATAAGCAAGCAATTATATCTAGCAATCAAGAATATTGAAACTATTAATCACATAAGGAAAGGGGGTAATAGAATAAAGGCACTAGAAACTAACAAGAAGGTGATGGAACAAAAGTGGAGATGTGATATGCAATTTTGTTCTAGTGTGTGCCTATATGAAACAAATGTGGAGATGTGATTGTTTCGACTCCTAAATGCAAAATTTCCTAAGAAACAATCCAAAGTCTCCTTGATTTGATTTTGCTCAATATATGAATATCAAAGATATATATTAGATTATATATTTTGACAATTCATGTGAGATTTTATGCATGAAAGAAAAGTGTTTTTAGCATTATTCAACAATGCAAGGAAAATGGTTTTCATGTGTTTTCCTAGATGTGAGAATGATTTGAATAAAATAGATTGGGTTTTGTATATAAATATGTTCATACAAAAGGAAAATGTTTCCCAATCTTTAATTTTGTGCAAAATAGATTCCTAGACACAGATGTGAGGAAGAAAAAGAAAAAAAATAATAATAATAATTTGCCAGACAGATGGCCGGTCCCCTTAATGAAGGCCGGTCCCCTTAATAATTAAGGGGGCCGCCTTTATAACATTAAGGGGTCCGCCCATCTGATGAAAAGATGTACCAAAAATGCAGAAAATTTAGTCAATTTATTCCATCATTCCTAGGCCTAAACGTAAGTGGTTAAAGAGTTCGCGCTTAAGGGTTTAGTGAATATGTCCGCTATGTTATCTTCCGATGCAACTTTTTCTATAGATATGTTTCCTTTTTGAACGTTATCGCGAAGGAAGTGGTGACGTATTTCTATATGTTTAGTCCTAGAGTGTTGAACGGGATTCTTACTTAAATCTATAGCACCTTTGTTATCGCACATAATTGGGACATTATCTAACCTAATGCCATAATCTACGAGAGCTTGTTTCATCCATAGTGCTTGTTGACATGCGTTTCCAGCGCTTACGTATTCGGCTTTTGTAGTAGAAATTGCAAGAGCGGTTTGCTTCTTCGAAAACCAAGATGTTAGACAACATCCCATGAACGTGCAAATACCACTAGTGCTCTTTCTATCCACGTAGTCTCCCGCATGATCCGAATCCGCATAGACGATGGTTTCTATGCCGGATCCCTTAGGATACCATAATCCTAAGTGTATAGTGCCTTTAATGTATCGGAAGATACGCTTAACCGCTTCTAGGTGAGAGGTTTTGGGATACTCTTGAAAGCGAGCACAAAGGCAGACACTAAACATGATATCCGGTCTACTTGCCGTTAGGTATAGTAAACTACCTATCATCCCTCTATACTTAGTGTTTTCTACGGACTCACCTTCTTCATCTCTTGTGAGTTTTACTTCCGTAGACATCGGTGTTTTCATAGGCTTAGAGTCTTCTAATCCAAATTTCTTAAGTATCTCCTTAATGTACTTAGATTGATTAAAAAATATTCCTTCTTCTAATTGTTTTATCTGTAATCCTAGAAAGAAATTTAGTTCACCCATCATGCTCATCTCAAACTCATCATGCATGATTTTGGCGAATTCATCACACATATCCTGACAAGTCGATCCAAATATAATGTCGTCGACATTTATTTGGGCAATGATGAGATTTGGGCTTTTCTTTTTCGTGAAAAGAGTGTTATCTACCATTCCCATGGAATAATCATGTTTAATAAGAAAAGCTTTTAATCGATCATACCAAGCCTTAGGAGCTTGTTTGAGTCCATATAAAGCTTTCTTGAGTTTATAAACATAATCAGGTTTTGCGAAGTCAATGAATCCTGGAGGTTGTGCCACATATACCTCTCATTGATAAAACCGTTAAGGAATGCACTTTTCACGTCCATTTGAAATAACTTAAAGTCTAGGGCGCATGCATAGGCAAGGAGTATTCTTATAGATTTTAATCTAGCTACGGGGGCATAAGTTTCATCATAATCAATTCCTTCTTGTTGATTATAACCTTGGGCGACTAACCTAGCTTTGTTCCTAGTAACAATTCCATTTTCATCCAACTTATTTCTATATACCCATTTAGTTCCTATGATGGTCATGTTCATGGGATTTGGGACTAGTTCCCAAACGTCATTAGTCTTAAATTGATTTAGTTCTTCTTGCATAGCCATAACCCAACTTTCATCTTTTAATGCCTCATTTATATGTTTAGGTACTATTGTTGAGAGGAAACGAAAGAAGTTATTTTTATCTTGAGCTTGTGATCTAAGAGTTCTTTGATTTAGGTTTCCTATTATATTATCTAATGGGTGTGATTTAGATTCCTTAACATTTACAATTTCATTTTCTCCTAGTGTTGTATCTTCATTATCATTACCTAAGGGTTTAGTTTTACTAACCTCAATAGCTTCTTCTTCCACTAGGTCATCATCTTCTAGGGGCAATGTCTTAGGTGGTGGTGGAGTTTCGTCAAATGTTACATTCAAGGAATCTTCTACTTTCATAGTATGTTTATTAAGTATTATATAAGCTTTACTGTTTTGCAAATACCCTAGAAAAATTCCTTCGTACGACTTAGGATCAAACTTAGTAAGGTAATCTTTTGTATTGAGAACAAAACATTTGCTCCCGAATACCCTAAAGTAATTTAAATTAGGGTTTCTACCTCTTAATAACTCATATGGGGTCTTTCCTAAAATTCGCCTAATTGAGACTCTATTTATTATATATGTTGATGTATCTACGGCGTGACACCAAAATTTTTGTGGGATAGATAGTTCATTTAGCATTGTTCTACTCATTTCTTGTAAGGAGCGATTCTTTCTTTCTACTACCCCATTTAATTGTGGAGTGCGAGGAGCGGAGAAATTGTGAGATATTCCATTTAAATCACAATATTTTCCGAACTGCACTTCGTTATCAAATTCCCGACCATGGTCCGTCCTAATAGATACTATAGAACATCCTAATTTGTATTGAATCATTTTACTAAATATTTCAAACTTATTAAAGGCTTCGGTTTTATCACTTAAAAATCTAGTCCACGTGTATCGTGAATAGTCGTCTACAATTACTAAGGTATATCGGTTACCTCCATAACTCCGCACTACGGATTGACCAAAAAGGTCCATGTGTAATAATTCTAGGCATCTAGTAGTGGAGACTATATTCTTAGCTTTGTGACTAGCGTGTGCTTGTTTTCCCATTTTACAAGCATCGCAAAAGTGTTGGTCATATCTTAGGTTTGGCAAATTTCTAACTAATTCCTTAGAGGCTAGGGATTGTATTTGTTGCATATTTGCGTGACCTAATCTCCTATGCCACAATGTAGAGTTTTCATCTAAGGTTGCTAGACATATTTTATCTTCCGGTTTATTTCCTAGTTTCATGACATAAACGTCACCTTTCCTAATACCTCTACCTATGACCTTTCCGTCCTTAACTATTTCGCTATCTTTATTTGTAAAGGTAACCCTACACTTATTATCACATATTTGTCCTATACTAAGCAAGTTGTATGTTAAATTATCTACATGCTCAACATTTTCAATAGTTAGGGAGTCTTGAGAAACCGTACCTTTGCCAATGATTTTTCCACGAAAGTCACTACCGAAAATAACATTACCTCCGTTGTATGCCTTGTAGGAGGAGAATAACTTGCGGTTTCCGTCATGTGCTTCGAGCATCCACTATCCTTAATCCATTCGTCGGGCTCCAAATTTATTCCTAGACATATTTCATCGGTAGCTTGAGCTACAAGACATTTTTCATCTTTTGCTTTGTCCACTTCGTCTTTGTCACTATCGCTCCATGTTCCACTAACAAAGGCGCTTAGGTAATCATAACCCGGTGGCTTTGGACATTCGCCAATGAGATGGTTTGGGCTTCCACATCTAAAGTACTTTCTTTTCCCGTAGTTATCATTCCTATTTCTTTGAAGCGATCTACTTTCATCTCGTGATTGTCTTGTGAGTCTTCCTCGTCTCTTGAAAAATTTCTTGAACTCTCTTACGGCCATTGCATATTCTTCGTCTTCACTATCTTCACTTGAATCGTCATCATCACTAAGTTCCTTTTTGGCTTTTAGTGCAAGAGATTTGATTTGATCTTTCTTGCTCTTGACCGTTTCCGAGTCTCTCTTTATAATTTCTTCATGAACCTTCAAGTTGTCGATAAGTTCATCAAGCGATAACATCATAAAGTTCTTCGATTCTTCAATAGTCGTGACCTTCGCGCGCCATTTTGGATGTAATGCCCTAAGAAATTTCCTTACACAATTTTTGCTAGAAAAAGTCTCATCAAGTGCTTTTAAACTTGTGATGATAGTGTTAAATTTAGCAAATGCATTATCAATAGATTCCTCTTCAGGAATTGTAAATTGTTCATATTGTTGAACAAGAAGATCTATTTTTTTATCTTTGACTTGACTATTACCTTGGTGAGTGATTAATAAAGAATCCCAAATTTCTTTTGCGGTTTGACACATAAAAATTCGTTCATATTCTTTACGTGGTAATGCGTTATAAATTACCATTTTAGCTTCATTATTTTTTGCTAGTCTCTTTTTCAAATCATCATTTTGTTTTTCAAAAGGTACAATTTCATCTATTTTAGTTAAAGGATTATTTTGAATAGGAGGAAAATCACCATAGATAATAACATGCCAAAGATCAAGATCTTTTGATTTCACATAAGTTTCGAATCTATTTTTCCAATAAAGAAAACCATCACTCTCGAATAATGGTGGTCTTTCCATGGATTGCCCTTCTAAATATTTTTCTGATTCCATAGATCGTTTCAAGTTTTAAAATACAATTTATTTTAAAAATCTGGTTTGACGTGGCTCTTGATACCAATTGTGGAAAACTAGAAAGGGGGGGGGGGGGTTGAATAGTTTTACGTCTTTTTAATTTATTATAAAAACTTTGTTTACTTTTAAAGACTTATATTCGAATTTATGTGAACTCAACTCTTGAACAATATGAACAAATATAAGTAGATCTAAATTAACAATGCAAGTAAAGTAATGAAATGAAATGAAAGATAGAGATGGAAAGATCTAACCGCGAGACAAAGGATTTATAGTGGTTCGGCTACAAGGACACCTTCCTTGCCCTACTCCACTCCCTGAGCACCTAACTCGAGAGTTTTCTTCACTATATCAACAAGCTCCCTTATGGCGGAGAAAACCTTACACAACTTTCGCTTACACCGGTTTAACGACACAAAGCTAAATGTCGAGTTCTAATCGTAGCTAGAACCAATCTCACAACTTCACACAACTTATTCACAACTTCTTCACACCGGCTTCACAACTTCTTCACGGCTTCTTCACGACGGCTTCACAACTTCTACACTACTTATATACTCTTCTACTTCTTCACACCTTCACTACTTACACACCTTAACTTCTTCACACCTTCACTACTTACACACTAATCTAGCCTAACCAACTATGCTCACACCTATCTAACAAGTATTCACAACTTATACAAATAAATGAATGATTTACAATTATGATACACCAACAACTTGGATGGAAGAGATACACAAAGTTGTAATACTTCTTGTCTTGAAGGATAGAAGTATTCTTCTTTTGCACTTGAGAGGTTGAAGCTTTGGATCACTTGAAACAAAAGCTTAAGAATATATGATCAAAGGATTTAGAAAGATAGAAGAAGAGATTTAGAACAGAAAGTTTGAGGTGCAAAAGGTGAGGAAAAAGTCCAGAGATGAACCAGTATTTATAGGCAAAAACTGACAGCTGGAGGAGCGGGGCGGTCCCCTTAAATAGGTGGCCGGTCCCCTTAAAATTAAGGGGGCCGCCTAGTAAAATTAAGGGGGCCGCCCAACCCGAACGTTGCCCAGTTTTGTCTTTTTGTGGAGAAGGTTTTTCTGGAATATTTTTGCCATTTTTGGTTGAAAATTTGAATTCATAAATTTATAATAGATTAAACATTTTTATTTAATACCAAAAATGATTTTCTAAAAGATATAAAATGTTTGTGTCATTTTATAAAAAAATCAAGTGTTTAAGAAAATGTTCCTTTGATCATATAATGCATTAAGCATTTGTTTATTCATACCTTAAGTGATTGAGTTGTTGAAGTGACTATTTACAACTAAATACTTGTTTACGACATAATCTTTCGTTTAATAATTTTACATTTTGTGATTATCAAAACGTAGAGATATCGAAAGATGTTAATAACGTTTTTAGGGATTATTTATATCAACAGGATGAATGTAATAACTTGTAATTTGAAAGACTCGTACGATTTTTTGTCTATCTTTATATTTGTCCGTATGGTTGCTTCGTTGGTTATGAAATGTATCGCGTCTGTGCATATTTATATATATATATATATATATATATATATATATATATATATATATATATATATATATATATATATATATATATTTGTTTTTTATATATATAATCATCTCATTTTTCCTCCGGAATGGCTCACTCTTCAGACTCACAAGGCCATTTTGTTTTGCGCCCTACAGCAAATTGAGACTATATGGTCCTTTGGCCTTGTTGTCTTGGCCCCTTTTTGGGCGCGAGCCAATTCCGTGTGTCCTGCGCCTTTTGATCTTTTGTCTTAGTTGCGCGGCACCTCTTTTTAGGTGCCAATAGTCTTTGGGTGTTTATGCGCCGCTCGGCAAAACATTTCATCCGGGCATTCCAACTTGATGTCCTGACGGATCGGGTCTATCGGATCACATACGTTTGACATAGTCAATGGTGTTATAAAAGTGCCCCCTTTTTTTATATTTTATTATTATTATTATTATTATTATTATTATTATTATTATTATTTTTTTTTTTTTTTTTTTTTTTTTTAATATTAAATTTCATTAAACTTGAAAACTTTTACATAAAGTTGGATGGGAGTCTAGACACGAGTTGCGCTCCCACTCCTTTCTGAATACAAAAGCTAACTCTATGAAAGATAAAAACACCACTTTTAACGTTGTTTGAGTGGCTATTAGCAATATCCTTAATACGTGAAAGCGTGTTCAAGGCCTCTGCATCAAATTCCCCGAAAGTAGAAAAGGCAAAAGGTATGAACTTGTATCCATTGTCCTCACATTTGGATGCATACTTTCTATTTTTCTTCTCCACAGCGTTGTGCAGGGCTACCCCAGGAGCCCAAGAGGTCGCACCACTACCAGCAAATGGAGAGATACCAGTCACGTCCAAACATGCATCTTTACCTTGAAGCCAATTAAACAATAACAAGTCTGCAGGGCGTAAGTCATTCCCCTCTTCCGAAAGGAACCCCATAGGGGCTTCCTTACGCACCATAATCCCAACTTTAGAGCAGATGTCCACAAGAATGTCCCGCACCAGATTATGTCTGAACTTCACACCCACCCCGCTGGAGCAGTGGACCGCGTGATCCCCCCATATGTCCATACGATGCACATTATTTTGTTCTTATTCTTGTATTTATATTTCGTGTAATTACTTCCGAATGGTTACGGATTGCATTGTTGGCTTTAGCCTGAAGCCGAGGGTCATACATGTCCTTTCCGTCATCCCTTTGTTTCCTGCGCAGACAAAACATAACTTTTCCGCCATAATCATTATTGTTCGTGACGTGTCATCATATATCATTTATATTTTAATCTCAAACGTATACCAAACACTTGTTTGTTTATTACTGTTGCTGCTTACATAGCTCTGGAGGTACAAGTTAACATTCGATTTAAGTTTTGATTGTAAACGTTTAACAACACTTGTTTTTTATTACCTTCACTGTTTACATAGTTCCGGAGGTACAAGCTTATACGTTTTTGGGCGACATACGCCGTTCGGCCTTTTTGGCTTACTTATAGATATGGCAACCTCTTTTTGGGTATGAACCATTTTCGGGCGATATACGCCGTTCAGCCTTTTTGGCTTACTTGTAGATATGGCAACCTCTTTTTGGGTATGAACCATTTTCGGGCGATATACGCCGTTCAGCCTTTTTGGCTTACTTGTAGATATGGCAACCTCTTTTTGGGTATGAACCATTTTCGGGCGATATACGCCGTTCGGCCTTTTTGGCTTACTTATAGATATGGCAACCCCTTTTTGGGTATGAACCATTTTCGGGCGATATACGCCGTTCGGCCTTTTTGGCTTACTTATAGATATGGCAACCCCTTTTTGGGTATGAACCATTTTCAGGCAATATACGCCGTTCAGCCTTTTTGGCTTACTTATAGATATGGCAACCCCTTTTTGGGTATGAACCAGCTTTGAACATTGACCACTGATCTCCAGAGGTCGCGAGCCTACCGGAGGGATCATTTTTGGCTTATATTTAGAATGTGACGAGTACTGTAAGAACACAATATGTAGAGAAAATTGCTTCCCTTGACCGCGGGATAGCTGCACTTGTCATTCATATAGTTACTACCAAATCCTTTCTGACATTACATTAGATATATAAACCAAACATTTAAAAAAAACACTTCATGAAGTTGATGGCATGTTTCATTCGTGGTGTTTCTTTTTCCTCTGTCGCCTATGATTTGTTTGATCCAGTTCGGTAGGTTTCCCCGACACGGTGGGGTCCTTCCCGGTTGGGTCCAAGTTTTCCTTGATTTTTACTCCTGCTCACCTCGTCCCTCTGGTACATGAGGTCACCCGCCTTGAACGACCCGGCGCGAACCCTTCGGTTATAGCACTGTGCAATCTTCCTTTCGTATCTCGCCTTCCGGATTGTGCCCCTTTTCCTTTGCTTTTGCAGTGGGTCCCGTGACGTGTACACCGTGTTGTAAGACTCCGGCTCTCCAGTACACTTGGTTAGTCTCCCGAACACTTCCGCCTTGTTTCGTACCTCTCCTGCCTTCCTGGTTAATTCTCCTGTCATCTCAGCATTCTGGGTTTCATTGTCTGCTTCTATCTCTATCATTTGCATCTCTCCTAACTTGCGGCATTCCGGAATAACCATTGACCGAGCGATCAACGTTGCTATGCCACCCGGAGTAGGGAATTTCATCATCGAGTGGGTAGTTGAGGGGACGGCTCGTGGCTTTTTTAGTCCGGAGCGTCCCAATATGATGTCGTAGGGAGAGGGACACTTTACACAGCGAATTCCATCCTAGTTTTACGGGACAAACCTTGATTTCTGAAACAAACCTCCAGTTCTATCTTCCCTACCGGCTTATCGGACTCCCCCGTGAATCCTATCAAAGGCGTGCTGGCTTCCTTTATCCGGTCCTTGGCGGAGGGGCATAAGTGCTCAAAACAATGCTTATATATTACTTCCATTGAAGCACCGGGGTCCACATAAACCCTTCGTACTGCATGACCTTCTAATTCTGCCTCAACTATCAAAGGCTCATCCGACACATCCTCCGGGAGGGTAAGTGGGAAACTGATTGGGGCGTTCATCCACTCCTCTTCTGCGTCTACCATCTTCCATTTTCTCGCGGCCACCGGACTTCGGATCATGTTAATGATCTTCCCCTTATTTGCATGGTTGTCTCCTCCTTGAGGTGCCCTTCCCCTCTGCCTAATGTCTTTCAACAGATGGTCCAACTTTCCCGTGTCCAACGCCATTCTTATCTGCTCTTTAAGTTGCCAACAATCATTGGTGAGATGTCCCTTCTCACCGTGGTAGTCACAATACTTATCCACATTTTCTTTGAGGGGCTTTCCTCTCAAGGGAGGGGGTTGCGGTAATTTTAACTGATGTTCGGTGGCAAGGATCTCTTTCGGAGTCTTCGTCAGAGAGTTCAGATCTATCGGTCTAGTGTCATATCGGCGGATGTCGTTACGACGGGTGTCATTTCTACCGACATTGTCATTCCTTGCGGGAACATAAGGAGCGTAGTAATCATTCCTACGAGGTTTGAACTCATTCCTGGGGTTATTCCTACGGCGATCTCCTCCGAAAGGGACCTTCGGGGCATATTGATCACTCCTGTTATTGTATGGGCTGGGACGGTATTCTCTGAGGACATCTGCTTTTTCTCCTTTTGGCAGTTCAGTACTCCGGAAGGCTTCCTCCGAACGAACAAAATCATCGATCCTCTCCAACATCTCGTCGACTGTTTTGGGAACCTTATCCGAGAACTTCTTCGCCAATTGTGGGCAATGGTGGCCATTCATGAATGAAGAGATCTGTATTATTTCCGGGGCGTCCAGAAAATAGTTTGCCTCACTTACCCATCGTTCTTTAATGTCTGGGAGGCTCTCATTGGCTCTCCTATGGATCTTATTGATCTTCGTAAGGTCTTCGACACACGCCCTTAGCATACTGAACCTATTCAAGAACTTTCTCTGGAGCTCGTCCCAACCATCTATGCTTCCTGTTGGCAGTTTGTCGAACCACCCTCTGACTTTCCCGTCCAAAGTCTGTTGAAACATTCGACACCATACGGGCATTGGCCATTCTTCCTGATTCCCTGCTCTTGTGAAACGATTGATGTGATCGTCCGGATCGGTCGTCCCGTCATACAATTTAAGGTTCATCGGTATTTTATGTTTAGGAGCTGAGAACTCTATAATCCTTCTCGTAAACGGACATTTTATTATTTCTTTGAAAGGTTTGCTCAAATCGTCCACCACTGCTTTCCCCTTGTCGTACTACGGTTTTTCAATGTACTCATCTTCCGTATCTATTAAATCATCTTCGAAGTTCAACAACATAGGGTTTATCAAGTCTCGGTTGCCTTGTTGCTTGAGTAACTCTTTGAGAGCCGATATGTGACCTTCAATAACGGCTCGGGTATCCGGAGGGTCTTGGCCTCCCCCTCCGGATCCTTCAGCTCCCCCTGCGTTTCGGATAGGGGTAGTTGGGGGAGGACCAGCCATTCCGAACTCCGGGTAGATCGAACAGTAGGTCCCACGGATGGCGCCAATTTGTTGAAGTAATTTTCCGTAACCACTTCAGACAAACAAATGAAGTCTTTCGGACAAACTAGACGAAGGTTCTTCCGAAAGACGGATGAATCAATCTCCTCGACTGCTGAGGGTCCTTCGGATAGCTGCACACAGAAAAGCACGCGTTAGGCTCGCCCCGGGTGTTATCCCAGGACCAAGCTCCGGCGTGAAAGTAAGTATTGGATAATCCGAAAGACTTAAACAGTAATTGAGAGTAAATGTGGGTGGTTAAAAGTTGGTTGAGAGTAGTAAATGAGCTGGGTATTTATACTACCCAACCTTGGTACCTGAAATGGCGGCGCCGGATTTTCTGGGTATGTGTCGCAGACACAATCCCGTAAATCCTGGGGCGGCGGTGGCGGTGTCTGCTGCTGCCATCTGTCCAAAGGGTGATGCCACTTGTCTTATTGCTTGAAGTTATCCCCGCCGGATGAGTTAGGTGTTTTTCGGTCTTTATCCGGAGGTCGTCATGTCGTTCGGACGGCCGAACAAGATTGGCCGTCCGGACACATACGCCAACAAGTGCACTTTTGAAAAGGCAAGGACTGTGCCTGCAATTTGGCTAAACCTCAAGGACAATTTTTGCAATTTACTTTTTTTCTATATACATAAACTTTCCCTTCAACAAGTTGATGTTTCTAAGACCAAGACTAGTGGTAAGGTATGTGGGTTGGGGCAAATGTCGACAAGTGGCAGTGAGAGAAAGTTGGGTGTTGAAGCTAAATGGGGGTAATGGTTCAACACCCGTTTTTTTATTTATTCAATCATTACATAATTATTTTTTTTCCTAAACCATTTTATTACAAATTATTCTAAATTTAGAAATAACACAACATAAACCTAAAATAATTCAATCGTCGCTATAGTCCGCATCGTCGTAGTCGTCACTCGCATAATAATCTTCCTCGTCGTCACCCAACTCTACAACTGTCTCGTCACCCAATTCTTCAACCTCTTCGTCGGCTATTTCTTCATCCTCAACTTCACCATTGCGTACCCTACGTTGCTTTCTTGCCCAAACATGCTCTACCAAATCCTCCTTAAGAGAATTATGAACGTCGGCACTTCGCATATACCTGCTGTTTTGTAATCTGACTTCTATGGGTGCTTGTTCTCTATTTTCATCTTCTTTCACTGCTTCGGGTCTATAATTTTGACAGTATGCGTTACCCTCATCTTCCAAAATCATATTATGTAAAATGATACATACTTCCATAATGTACTCCATCGTTTCAGTCGACCATAATTTGCAAGGAGTCCTTATGTATGCCCAACGTTGCTTGAGAACACCAAAGAAACGTTCTATATCTTTTCTTGCCGATTCTTGTTGCTTTTTTAAATGCAGTCTTTTCTCATCCACCGTGTCGGTGAAAGTCTTTACGATGTAGCTATGTTCGGGATATATGCCATCGCCCAAAAAATATCCGTACGGGTAGTAATTATTATTGGCGTAAAAAGATGCGGTGGACAGTTTACCTGAAACAATGTCCTCTATGAGAGGTGATTGTTGTAACACGTTGAGATCATTGTTCGATCCGGCTGCGCCAAAGAATGCATGCCAACACCAAAGGTCTTGTGAACAAACAGCTTGAAGTATCTTCGTCGGTCCCTTTTGATCACCCCGAGTGTGTTGGCCACGCAAACGTAAGAACAACCTTTTAGACATTCGGAAACGTTGTTTGAAAACTCTTGGTTGCGGCCAACGGGGATTCTCATTAAAATAATCTCGCATCAAACGGTTATGAGCTTCTTCACGATCGCGCATGATAACTTGTCTTGTTTGAAACGGTCGACGTGGACGAATGCTTCGGTGAATAAACGTCGCCATAAGGTTTAACGCACTCGAACAAACGGCTACAACTTCGGTTTCAAATTCGTCGGAACTTGAATCACTACTCGAATACGAGGCATTGAATGGCCGGCGAATCATTTTTTTTGTTAAAAACGGTCGTTATTTTTGTTGAGAGAAAGTTGTTGAATTGTGTGTTGAAATGAAAAAGAAGTGTTAGATTAAATAGGAAAGTTGAAGTTAAAAAAAAAATTAATTAATAAATATAGCCGTTCAATGACTATATTTGACCAAACAATATCTTCAACGCCCGTTGTTCAATCAACGGGCGTTGATTTTTTTGCCAATTCAACGGGCTTCAACGTTTGATGGGGTGGTCGAACGGGCGTTGAAAGGGCAACTAAGCCCACTTCAACGCCCACTACTCTTAGTTGAAGTTTCTAAGCCTTATCGACTGAACATAGTGAAGAAAACTACACTAGAGAATAATGACAAGAAAGCTAATAGTAAAGGCGGTAGGGGTAAATAGTGATTCATAGGAACATAATGAAAACTACATCCACTTATCAAAGAATTTGGTGAAGGGATGAGGGATTAAATCAAACACCACTTAAACCCCACAAAAATCCCTTTATAAATGGGGTTACGTCACAAAAGTTGTGACCTTGTAGGGTCTCCTTATCATCAGAGAACTCCACTAACACATGTACGGTCAAGATTAAGTTATCAATCATACTCAAAACCCTATCACAAGATTTAACTATCCACCCACTAAACAAGATGATAACTACATTGCTATAAATAACAAACCTAGTGTCCACCAAAGTTTCTAACTTAGTCTTACCCAATCATAAGTGCTTCTAAAGACAAAAAGAAAAAAAGAAACAATAAACCAAAATGATGCAAGAAGATGAGATGATGAGGAAAGGACCATGGACTGAACATGAAGATGTTCAGCTGGTTTCTTTCGTAAACATGTTTGGAGATCGTCGATGGGATTTCATAGCGAAAGTTTCAGGTTTGAAGGTGGCGGGAGATACAAAATTGAAAAACTAGGTAGTAATTATTGGTTACTTTTAGATTTTGCCGTAAAAAACGCTCGTTGTTAAGGTCAAAAAATTTCTAGGCCATTGTAATTAGTGTTATACGCGTGTGTTGCATCTATTTTAAAAAACGAATGTAGCTAAAAGTTTATATTTTTACCGGCCAAATTATTTATTTAATCTTCTACAATTCTTTCTAACCTACCCATGTAAATATTTCTGGGGGCTATTTTTCTTGAAATTTGATTATTCAGGTCTAAAAAGAAGTGGAAAGAGTTGCAGATTGAGATGGGTAAATTATTTACACCCAGGTTTAAAAAGAGGCAAGATGACACCTCATGAAGAGCGTCGAATCCTTGAACTTCATTCTAAATGGGGCAATAGGTTTGTATTTTTATCCATTTATTTATATTCTTTAGTCAATAATTCTACTTTATTTAATTAGTTGATGAACTTATAAAGTTAGCTATAGTTATTCTACCATTACGTATGTAGATTCGTCCAAACTAGCTTATATTCTTTGATTATACGTGTATATATTCTTGAAAGGCCGGGTTTGGACCTAGCATGTAAGCATCTATTTGAATGGTCTTAGTTTAGCTACGGTTTAAGGGTAAGTATCATTACAAGCAATTTTAGTAATGGTAATGAGCAAGTTGTATTTTAGCAACAGCTCTGCTATGTATTATATACACTCTATTTGTCAGTTATGTTAGTCATCTTAACTTATGTGTTTCTATCTAGGTTCTGCTACTTTTTTTATGATATAGCCGCTCAAAAGATATATATGCAAGTCATCTTATAATCCTATTATATGATTATTTTGTTTGCGAAATAATACCCCGTATTGTTTAGCCTATTTATAAACATTTACATAATAGTATTCTTCTGTTAATTTAATTGGTCTAATTTCTCTCTATATACATTAGAGGTTACATAACTAATATGGATCAAATTAATAAAATTAAAGTTTAGTTATAATATTAAAGTCTTGAACGATGGCCTATGATTTGGTGGAATGCAAGCGAGTAATGTCCCAGCACTTTACACTCATCGTATGCCTCTTGTTTTTTGTTGACAAGAGATGACAAATAACAAGTTGTTATCGTAATTACTTTATGCTATTACTATTTAAAATGAACTTCATTTTTTGTAACGACAAGAGAATATATAAATAAATAAAAGAAAAGGCTATTAAAAAGCTAGAAAAATCTTACAAGAGAGAGGTTAAAGCATTACAACGATTAAAAATCCATTCTAGCCAATTAAAAGCCTATTGCAAGTCCACAAATAAGTGGAATGATTTATGTCGTTGAAGATCGATGCATAACCTGATCATGACATGTTCTACTAGTATATATTTGTTTTTCCAAGAGTTTATCGACAATTTTTTGTAAGATTATTGTATGTAAGGTGATTATTATTTTCATATGCAGATGGTCTAGGATTGCTCAAAAACTTCCTGGACGAACTGATAACGAGATTAAGAATTATTGGAGGACCCATATGAGGAAAAAGGCACAAGAAAAGAAAAAGGCGTTATCTCCATCTTCATCACTCTCGAATTCCTCTTCCTGCTCGTCAATATGTACTAGCAATCCTACTATTGATTCCATGCCAATGACAGAAACCGAAGAAAGAAGTTTTTATGACACCGGCGGGTTAGAAATGATTACTATTAAAAAAGGCAAAAAGAATAATGTTATAACGAAGAGTACGGCTACTAGCATTAGCGATAGTAGTGAATTACAAGATGGCTATAATTCGATGGATGAAATATGGAAAGATATTGATCTACTTGAAGATGATGGTATACGACATTTTTTGGGTACATATAGTGAAATATCACCTTCTTCTGCATGGGATTACTCTCTCAACACGTCGTGGATGATTGATGGCCAAGACGAGTTAGGAAGTGACATGTATTATCCCGACAAGTGCGCAATTTAGCACAATGTTAACCGGCTAACATAGTTCTTTGAATATATATATTTGGTGTGGATAGATGCAATAAACCTCTAGATTAAGTATCCTTTCATGTTACTGAAGTAATTCAACAAAGCACTCAAAATATGTTGTAAATTGAGTATTCTCTCTCACACTTATTTTTTTAACAGCATAAGATATATATAAAAAGCAAATAGCTAGATGAACAAATTACAAGAGTTTTTACAAGCATATGATAGGATCATGGATCCAGCATGCTACAATGGGTTTAACTTCGTATTCCTATGTAGCACCTTGATGTCTTCAACTAGAGTGTCTTTACGAGGATGTTTGAGATCAAAACATAATCGGTTTCTATGTCTCCAAATTATCCAATTAGTTGTTTAAACAAATACATCAAAGCAAGCTTTTGTTACTTTGTTAAGGTTTTTTTTTTGAAAGGCAGCAATATAAACAAAACATTACAAACCGTGTCTCCCCAGGCTAACAAGATCTTTGGGATAGTCTTTGAAACCCCACCAAGACACCACTTTGCTCCACAAAGATCAGCTGCCATATAGCACTCAAGAAATAAATAAATGATGCGATGTCTCTTGGCCATCATTACACTCCGGGCAACGAGTTGAGTTGATGTCGATCCCACGAGTATCTAACTTGCACCTAGTGGGAAGACGATCAAGACCGAGTCTCTCTCACACTATGTATGTATTTTTATTTATTTTTTTTGCGAATGAGAGAATATACTATCATTTGGGACATTATAGTCATTTAACATTATTAAACCTTGTCAACGTTGTATAGTATTTAAGTTTCTTACTTCTAGGTTTCTATTTGGTGAAGAAGATAACATTGGCGAGCTAGGGTTTGCCAGTCTGTGTGTAAGTCTAGGAAGTACTGAAGTGGCACTGGAGTGGCACAACTGACTCAGAAAGAAATGCGTCACGATTGAGAGTGGTATTATGGACGCACGTTTGAATAATGTGCATGTATTTGTTGTTATTCATTGTGTGACTTTAAAAGATGAAAATGATGTACTACTATAATTCTTTTGGAACGAAAGCAAATCCAGGCTATAGTTTTGCTTCTCCTTTTGATAAGGGGTCATAAAACATTTGGCTAAGTCATACAGTCATACTTAAAGGACAATCTAGTTCTGTCAAAATGGGTCATTACAGTTTCTACTTATTTCTTGTCTATGTCAATAATCAATTTAATAATCTGGAATTGATTAAGCTCGCTAAGAACGGATCCAGTGTAACGCACATTCGATTAAGAAACGTCATTTTAATATTCTCTTTTCCAAAAATTCTACTGATGTATTTGAAGGAAATTTGGCTTTATTGTAAAAGGAGATGGAATGAAATTTTTTTTCTTTCAGAAAAGAAATACTAGCTCCATCCCAAAATAAGTATCCAGTTTGACTTTTCAGAGTCAAACTGGCTCAACTTTGACCTTAACTATTTTTGTGGGTGTTATATAATACTTGATGCAAAATATATGATTAGATTGGGCATTAAGAGTATTTTTCATTGGTATAATTTTTTATCAAGTATTATATAACAAAAAAAAATATTTAAGATCAAAGTTGACCCAGTTAAACTCTTAAAAGTCAAACTGGACACTTATTTCGGAAAGAAATGAGTAATAATTAAATGACCAAATAAAAATAATAGAATGAGTCATCCCATACGTTTACAAACTGTTGGTCCCTTTACACGATTAGAGTTAACTAGAAAGTTAATCTATTTGTGTTAATGACTAATACAATGTTTAAGGATAATTCTAACAGTTATAAAACGTGAATATAAAAACAACAATATTTTTCAACGTTTAAATTCTTATTAGAAATAATTCCAAGAATCTATACCCAAGTGTTTTGCGGAACAAACACTTGGGATTGAATAGACAAGGGTATGGGGTGTCTCCTATCGAAACTCAAGTTTTGCTTGAGTGGTAACAATATACCCACTGAGCTATCTCAGTGAGTTGTATACTCTTTGTAGGAGAGAAGTTCCTTTGTAAAAGTTCAAGACTTTAATTATACAAAGCACACTTTAACTTCTCTCACATCTGCTCTATTTATACACAAGTAATCTAAGTATAAGTGATTAAATATAATACAAGTTGTTGAGGTTGCGTGTCTGACAATTACAAATAGTAATTGTCATTTCCAAGAACCAATAGGAAAGGGCTAATAAGACTTTGGGAGTTGTTGACTGACACTCCATGACTTTTAGCCGCAATAGGGAAGGTTGGATCTGACAAGAGAAGAGTGTTGGGCTTACACTATTATCTTCTCAGATCTTTTCCCTATTGTTCCCGCCTTTTCTTCAGGCGTTGGTTCCTCAGTCTTCAATCACTTTGTTGTTGAGGAGACTGGGGTTCAGTGAGTTCTTGTCCAATACTCACTGAACCATCATCTTCTTCTTTGGCTTAAGTCCGACTCAGGGAGTACCGCCTTCCTGAGAAGTGAATCCTTCTTCTTGAATTCGTCTTAAGCATCTTGAAGATGACTCACTGAGAGGCTGTTCTCTCAGTGACTTGAATTGTTCTCGGTTTAAGTTTAACACTTAGTTAATTTGTGTCCAAATTATGTTTAACGTATTCTTGGGTTTTTCATGACCCAACAATCTCCCCCTATTTAGATATAAATTATTCCTAAGTGTTTTGATCAGTATGAGTGAGCTAAAGTCTTCTGCTCATACTGAATGTACTAGAAAATAAATAAGGATATTGATATAGCAAAACATTCATCAATTTATTCATATCATTACAAGTCCTATTATTCTAAGTACAAAATACTCATGGTTCCTCAACAAGACCCATCAGTTCAAGTTTCGCCTTCTTTGACATCAACACCTCTTTATCAGGTCGATCCTTCATCATTTGATCCATCAACCTTACAAACTCCTCATTTTCAGGTCTCCTGATATTAAGCGCCATCAGTTTGTAAGCAAGGAGTGTTGTCGTTTCCACTTTGTCGATGTCAGAGACTCTTTGAAAGGCTTCCTGACCAAATTCATCCACAAAGAAGATACCATACTCAGGTTCCTTGATGACCAGGTTGGGACGGAACTTGATTCCCTGAGGAGTAGTCCTGTTGCAATGAAGTGCAGCTATGTATTGTTCAGGTTCAATATCCACAGCTTTTCTTTTCCTCCCAACCTTTTGAGTAAATTCAGGGATAGTTAGTCCCTGAGAAGCAAGTGTCTCATCATGGTTAATGCCCAGACTCTTTGCCACTCTTGCAAGTTCCTCATACTTAGCACTCAGTGACTTGATGATGATTGGAGCATTCTTGCTTACGGTTTTCTTCCTTAGGATGGGCATCATCATATCCCATTCTCTTAACCCATAGTCTGAAAACTTGATTGCTGGAAGATGTTCAGACTTCCTTGGACCTCTATGGATTGTTAAGCTCAGAGGTCTGGTGGGGTGAATAGTGATATCAGTGATTTTGCCTTCATCTTTGGTTTTGGTCATGTGCCATACATACCTCTCATAAATCCTCTGCCTCTTTTCTTCCTTAAGTTTGGCCTGTTTGTTATGTTCCTTAAGGATTTCAGCCTGAAGCTTGAGAAACTCATCCCCTTTGATGTCCTTCTTCTCAGACTCCTTGATTACTTCTTTGGCAACCTTAGAAATTTCAGACCTGTTGAGTACCAGCTCTTTCTCTCTTTCCTTCCTGAGCTCTTCTTGGTGTAAAATTTCAGCAAGTTGATCAGGAGTCCCATAGACCCTTCTCCCATCCTCTAAATCAACATAGAATGGTGCATCAGGATCTGCACGTCTTTCAGATGAAGCCTTGACTAAGCGTGCTTCAGGAGGAGGGATTGTTTCAGTCACCATGATTTTCTTCCCTTTTTCAATGGGAGGAGATTGACTGGTGGACGTCTCAGGGACAATTACCAAAGCAAAATTGGGGTCAGGGATTGGAGGATCATCATTTTTCTCCCCCTCAGCAGATGGCGGAGCTTCAGTGGAGACACCTGCTGACTGAGGAGGTGGAGGAGTATGAGAGGCCTGAAGAATGGATAAGATGTTTGAGACCATAGACTTTGTTTCAGAAGTCTCATTCTTCACGGCACTTAATTCGGCAGCCATTTCCTTCTGGTGGGTGGTGAGTTCAGTTACTTGGGTGGTGTAGTGGTTGACCAGCTCATTATGTGTTGTTGAGAGCTGCTCAAAGGCTGAGGAGATTCTGATCAGGTGCTCCTTGGATGCATTAACAGTCTGATGAATGGACTCTTGCTGGGTCCTTAAACCATGAAGATCTACCCCCTGAAGGAGCTTAAGAAGCTCAGTAATGCTGGTGGAGGTGTTAGCCTGAGAGGCCAAGTATGCATCCAATCTGGTGACAAAAGTGGGATCATCTGTAAGATGTTCTTGTACTGATTCTATAGCCTTGAGGATGTTGGACAGTTCCTGATGCTGTCCAGTGGCTATGTCATCTACAGATTTGTTCAGGTCGCCAAGTTGTTTATCAGTTAGGTTGGCGGCCTGAAGAATCTTTGCCTGAGATTCTTCAACAGAAGCCCTGAAGTCTGCATAGGAGGATGCCACTTCAGTGTGCTTATCCCATAGCTCATCCGTAAGAGAGTTGTAAAGACCTTCGTTGGCTTTGCGAAGGACTTTTGCCATTTGTCTTTCAGAAGCCGGATGAGTGTTGTCATACCTTTGCAACCACTTAGGAGTGGTTGAAGCACCTGATGATGATGATGAGGTTGATTGAGAACTGGGTGGTTGATCCTCAGGATGAGGAGAGGAATGTTGTTTCTCAAAGGGCTGAGGAGAGCTTACTTGTGTTTCCATTTCCTCCTCAGCATCAGGGATCTCATCATCACCAAAATCAATCTCCTCCTCTGACTCATCAGCCAACAAATTTTCATAGTCAGCCAGAGAAGGAGCCTTCAGTAAATCCGGCTCCCCCTCAGAAGAGGGCTCACCTTCGTTGTGGCCAGGTCCTGATTCTTTTGTCATAATAACTGGTGGGGTTTGACCAGCCTGACTAGTCATAATGACTGGGGGGTTTGCCCAGCCTGACTTTTAGGATCAGTTCCTGAGAGAACAAAAATGCCTGAGGTGGGTTTGGGTTCCGTATCGGCGGGTGGTTTATATCCCTCCGAGTCTTTGTCCCCCTGAGCGCCTTCATCCACTGATGGGTGTTTTCCAGTGGAATCATGAGGCACTCCTTGTGAAGATGTATGGACCCCCTTCCCATCAGGATTGGTCTGTCCTTTTGGGGATTTAGGGTCCTGAACTCCCTGAGACCCTGAGTGTGATTGCTCAGGGACGTTAGCAGGATGTGAGTGGGTATGGGTCCCCTTCTCAATGGAGTAGTGCTGCTCCACCGAGGATATAGAACCCTGAACTCCCTCAGGCTCTGATTGTGATTTATCAGTGCCTTCATTAGGATGTGAGTGGGTGGATGCTCCTGACCCTTCTGATTTGTTTTTGTCAGTAGGGACATTTGGAAAGGGTTTGCCCGAGGATACTGAGGATGATTGCTCAGCACCCTCCAGTGGCGTTTGTTTTGTGGCCAATGTGGTCTCTTGTATGGGAGTCTGAGAGGTCAAGGTCACAACAACTTTCTTGGTGCCTGAGGCAACAGTCTCAGTGACGAGTGGTTTAGGTCTAACCACCTTACTGGATTGTCCCCCTTTCCCTTTCTTCTTCTTCACCTTCTTGGATGGTGAAGGAACTGGTGAGCATACATTTTCACCCTGAATCACCGTTAACATGTAGGTGGTCAGGGCGACCGGTTGTACCTTAGTAATGTCACTACTAAAGTTGGTCTTATGCAAGACGTCAGGTTTTGTACCTTCATCGTCAGACCTTAAGTAGTCAGAACCAAGAAGATACTGAAGCACACAGGAAATGAACCTAGGATAAGACATGTGTCTTTGCCTATGTTTCCCTGAGAGCTTTGACACGAGGTCTCGGAAGATTATTCCTCCGATATCAATTTTTCTACCCTCCAAGAGACTGAACATCATCAATTGTTGTGATGAGTTCAACTGCTCAGTGGAGGATTTGTTTCCTCCGAGTACCTGAATGACGAATGTCATCATCAGTCTCCAGACAGGGTGAAACCATGTCTTCACTATTGGAGCCTTTGCCAACAAGGCTTCAGGGGACTCGGTAGGACGCCTAACATCATGAGGCCCTAGGAAAAGCATTTCAGCTTTTATTTCCTGATCAGTAGGGTTTGCCTCAAAGTTCTCAACAAAGTTAAGACCAGTGGCTAAGATGAAGGTCTTGTAGTTGAAGGAGAGAGTCCTAGTCCCATTCATCACAGTGAAAGTGATGATCGACTCTTTGGTGTCCTTAGGGCAAGTGGCCGTTGCGGTACACCAAAACTCCCTGAGATAGTCATTATAAATGACTTCTGGGGTGGTTGTAAAAGCTGTGGCAAGGAAGCAGTTTTGTAAATACTTAACTACATCCTTGTAACCCTCATATTGCTGGGGATAGTGGAAATTTTGATGCGTGGTTTTGCAACCTTACAACAGGTTTTACCTCTCGAGGGATCTCAAGAGGCTTACAACCCCACCAGGCAGTGTACCTGACCGATGTAGTATAGTGTAGTGGTAAGTACGGGGGATTGATCGTTCTCCACAGGGAATAGTGTTCGTTAGGTATGAAAAACTACTCTAATAGGTCTAAGGGTGAGAGAAGATTCTTTTTTATGTTTTTATAATTTTATGAAAGCAAGTAAAATCTCGGGTTTGAAGGAGTGGGCGGAATTAGTTGCTAGTCAACTAACCCAAGTTACTACGAATGCAAATAAAATAAAATAACAGAAAAGGAAAAGGTGGTAAAACTTATATGGAGAGAAATGTGTTTACTTAGATTTCCTTACTCCCTAACTATCTTTTACCGGTTGATTAGTGTGTATTAGTTGCGTGGATGACGGGTGTATTCCTTAATACCAATCGTGGGGTGGCGTACGTACTTCCCCAACTCTACAAGCTCCTACTTCACTCCTATGTCGAGCCGGCTAGGAAGCTCCTAACATGGGATCACTAGAATTCGCTCATGCATTAAATACAACCATAAAAACCTTTAGTACGCATTGGTTCATGTTTCTTAAGACGTTCAAGCAAGTTACCGAATAGGAAGTTAGCCAGTTTTCTTAAGCCTAACATAGATGAACAATCATCCAATACAACTAACAACACACTAATAACCAATAATCAATAGCTAGGTTTCATTAGATCTAAGCAAACACAAGATAAATCTAGCCTAGCATGTTAAACAAAAGACAAGAACAAGATAGAATCAAACAACACATAGACATATTGAATGATTAATTGATAACTTATCTTCAATGTAACATGGAAGATCTCAAGGCAAAAAGCCTTGAAAAAGCTGCCAAATTCGTCTTAGGGTTTTCACACACAAAGTTCCTCAATAAGTTCCACACTAATGACAAAAAATTGCAAAACTATATATAGACTTTCAGATCTGACGGCGTCACGTTATGGAGTGTGACGCCGTCACCTCGCCGCTTTTAGGGTTCCCGGATGACCTTCTTGACGCCGTCCCTCTTTAGCTCTCCAAAATCCGTTCTGGCTTATCAGGGCTTGACGCCGTCAGACTTAGGAGTGACGCCGTCCCTCTTTAAATTAAGCCGTGACGACCTTGATCACATTAAAGCGTGACGCCGTCAGAATTCCCATGCAAATTTCACTGGCTTATCATGAGTAATTTTCACATCCACCATTTTATTGCCAAGCCGTGACGCCGTCTGGAGAGGATCCTGACGCCGTCAAAGGTAACTTTTAGCCCATTTTGAGACTTTGTCGTTTTCTTCACTTTTATGCTCCAAAAACGTCCAAAATGCCTCCTTTTTCAGATTCCTCCTCAAAAGTACCTAAAATGACAAAAGGAACGATTTAGGGCAATATTTGATCAAATAAATACGATTTAGGGCTTAAATGACCCCTTAAAAGCGGTACACTTTTCGCTTCATCAAATACCCTTACACTTGAGATTTGCTTGTCCTCAAGCAAATGTGCTTTTATTCTAATCAAAATACAAGTTAGGGGTCATTTAATGCTAACATAAAAGTAATTGCAACAAATATTCGTTCCACTTTAATCATAATAAGCACGGAGATTATAAACTAGCACCTCACAAGTAGTGTTTAGATACTCACATCTCTCAAGTGTCATCAAAATAAATCTCATAAATGAAAACGGATAATATCTCTCACTACCTGTCATAGCAAATAGATTACCATAGGCTTGTGAAAGGATCGAAAACCTCCTCCACTAGGCATAAGCACCTAAGATAAACTATCAAAGAGGGCTTTTAAACGGGTTATAACGTTAGGTGTAGGGAAAAGGAAAACACGGTTTTGTTGGATAAGGGATATTTTACTGGTGGCGAGTTAAAGATCTTGATCAATTACATGTACTATACAATGTTACTAAGCCAAGACTCGACTCGATTTAAGCTAATGAAAGAAAATAACAAAAACATAAAACAAACATAAAATAAAACGGGATGGTAGTCCGTATGTTTTTTCTATTTTTCTTTTTCTCATTTTTTTTTGTATTTTTCTTGATTTTTTCGATTTTTTTTTTTTTTTTTTTTTTTTTTTTTTGCATACACTTTTGCCCTACCATCCAAAATAATACATCATAGGGGCATTGCATTCCCCTTACACTTGAACTTTTACATAACTTTACAAATAACTATTCTAATGACTCGAATTAAGATAATTGAAAAACTTGGAGTACTTTTAAAAATATTTAGCACACATGGGGGTAATAAATGATGTTCTTCCCCATTACTCCATTACACTAGTACTTTACCCATGAGTCCCAATCGTCCCAAAACAATATGTACAAGGATATGACTCGACTTAGCAACCATGTAATCAATTAGATAATTAACTTGGGTTTAAACAAATATTGTCACAATAATGCACTAAAAATGAGTGCATACAAGGTAGGCTAAGGCGATTTGGGTGTACATTTTAGTGGGGTGTAACAAATTCTTCCTTTAAGTAAAATGCTTAAAGGTCGAAACGAAAAGATAGGCTCTGAGGGGTGTACTAGGGGTATCGTGTACTAAAAATGAGTACAACGCAAAGGGTGTGGGAGAATTACTTGACCAATGTAGCCAACGTAATTATAACAAAAACACAGGTGTAAAACAATGGGTTAATCCTAATGCCTCTTATCATGTAGTAAATCTAACTACACGAATGTAGTCTCACTTGTGGCCTCGGAATGGTCCTAACGCAAGTTCTAGAATCTAAGTGCTACCAGTACACACATCATAGCATAAATGCTTTTCCTACCAATTCTAGGGGCGAACCTCACATATTTGGGGTGGAAAATTTTTTAGTGGTACGGTTTTTGTGCTAGTCATATAACTCCTATCCGTGAGACGCTCATTAAGATCAAAGTTTCACTCCTATATGTTGTAAAAAAGTTTAAATTTGGCACTAAAATTGCCCTAACAGGTATTTATCTCAGTTTTATTACACATCTACTATTAAACAAACAAAAAATCAAGCGTAATAGCATTCTCTAATCGTACTTTTACCCCCCCTTACACTTAAGATGAACATTGTCCCCAATGTTCAAATAACAAATGTAAAAGCATAAAGTAAAAGAATGAAATCAAATACTCCCCTGATTCGCTCGGTGGATAATGAAGTAACACGGTTAGATCTTCTTCCAAAGTAATGTTGAAGCTCCATGACTAATGCATCGCCAAAAGCTTGATCCAAAAACATTTCCTTGTCCAACATAACCTGTTAAACCTGAGAAAACAAACACGAAAACCTGCATAACATCGGCGGGATAAACTCTATATATAAGGATATAATGCTTGTGGAATGATAATTTTGCAGATTCCTGGAGATTATAAGTTAGTGATTTAATAAAAACTTTCTATGAAAACAAAACTTTCAAAAATTTTCAGAAAATTAAACCTGACGCCGTCAGGTTATAACTCCTGACGCCGTCAGAAATGATCTGACAGAATTCTCATGTTACGTTTCCGAAAAATTTTTGGAAAAACCTATACCTTACTTCCTGGAATTCCTGCAAAACATCATTATGACTCGATACAAGCATTTGACTCAAACAAATACTAATATGTATGTTAATTTAATATTATTATGATTCATGTTCATTTGTGTTCTAATAAACCGATTTAGATTTCCCTTACACTTATCTTTTGCAAAATACCTTTATATGTAGTTAAGACGAAGTTAAAAACAGGATAAAGCATTTTCACAAATTACTTTTTAACATGAATCAATAATAATAAAACTTAAACACACATACGGAAACAAATAAAATCAAACAAGCAAATAAACACACAAAGCAAATAAAACTTGGGTTGCCTCCCAAGAAGCGCTTTTCTTTATTAACGAGTCTTGTAGCTAGACTCAAAGTCACGCTACCCTATGTAAGTTAGCTCGTCATCGAGGACGTCTTTAGGGTTAAGCTTGGTTTGAAGTTTCCTATTGGTCCGCTTAGTACGATATATCTTTTCAAACTTCTCTCCATCCGGGTCATACAATGTCATCTTAATATGCCATGACCCATCTCCATCTTTGGGTGGTTTGTCCCAATCCCATTTATGATCATCTTCCTCACGAGTCCACTTATTCATTCCTAGGTTAATTGGCAAAACTCCTAGGAAATCAATCATCTTCCTAAAAACTAGAGGGTCTTCAAATGGATCCAATTCGGTGTCCCTAGCTAAGAGTTGCTCTACCGTATGTGTTCGGCTCACAAAGTCCTCTTCTAGGTGAAATGGGCGTTGGGGTCCTATGAAGTCTCTATCGATCCAAGGTCCATATCTAGATGGTCTCCTATTTAATTCTAACCAATGGGGTGTTGGTTCCTCACTAGTATCATAGGCATGTTTCTTAACATCATAGACTGACCAAGTATCACCTTCTCCTACCGCTATCTTGGATTCCTTACAATCAATCATAGCACTAGCGGTCGCCAAAAATCCTCTACCTATTAACAAGGGGCATGTAGGGTCGCTAACCATATCAAGGACGTGGAAATCGGCTAAAATGGTTAGTTTCCCTATGTGTACTAACACGTCCTTGACTACTCCAACCGGGTAAGCAACACTTCCATCCGCTAAGCCAATTATTACCTCGGTTTCTTCAAGTTTTCCTAGTTTTAAAGAGGTGTAGAGAGGTAACGGAAGTAGGTTAAGGCTTGATCCAAGATCGGCTAATGTGTCATAAGCCTCCGAATTACCGATCTTGCAAGGTAGAACAAATAAGCCCGGATCATCTAATTTCTTAGGTAGTTTGTTTTGAACGAAGGCGGTCCCTTTTTCGCCTAACTTGAGCTTCTTCTCATCCAACACATCAACAATCGGACTTTCAAGGTGGAGCTCCTTGAATTCTTCATCAAGGTTTTGAGTGGGAGGTGTTTCAACTATGTTGTTGACCAATTTGGATGTCATAACTTCTTGGTCGTTTGGAACGACTTGGGTTTGTTAGAAACACGTGCTCATGGAATTGACCGAATAATATTGTGGACAAGAACTAGGGGATGAAACCGATGAAATAGCGTTGACGTTTAGTTTCGGTTTCTTGACCGTGTTCCTAGGGAGTGCTCCCATTTCTCGGTCATTGAGGGCTTTCAACAAAGTGTCAATCTTATTGGTCATCTCACTTTGTTTTTGTTTGAAATCGGCTTCAAACTTGGCTAAACGGGCTTCTTGAGATGCCATAAATTGGGACATCAATCCTTCAAAGTTATTGGTACTACCATTGCTGGAAGGATTGTTGTTGAAAGTACGGTTCGAGTTGGAACCGCTTGATTGGAAACGATTAGGTGGGTTGGAAGAATTGGTTTGTTGTGCGTTTTGGTTTTGTTTCCACCTAAGGTTTGGGTGATTTTTCCATGAGGGGTTGTATGTATCACCGTAGGGGTTTGGCTCGGGTTTGAAAGTGTACCACTTGTCTCCCGCTCCGTCGGTACGCAAGGATGCGTAGTCCGCAAAAGCTTGTTCGGGGAGTTCCATGCAATCACGAGTGTCGTGGGGACCACTACATAATTCACATGAAGAAGTGATTTTGTTCACTTGGCTTGAAGGTTTAGGAGCCTCGTAGGATTTCATGAGAAACTTGACTTGGTCTTCAAGTTCTATGATCCTACGGTCGGAAGTGCTTGAATTGTTCGAAGGCAAAGATATTGCCTTGACCGTTTTATTCAAATCACGGGGATCACTCCAACTTTCGTTGTCATAAAGAGCAAGATCCTCTAGGAGAGCCCATGATTTTTCCGCACTTAGATCACGTAGCTTACCACCGGCCGATTGGTCAATGGTTTGCCTCGTGGAGAGATTGATATGGTCATAGAAGATTTGGACTTGGAGCCAAAGTTCTATGCCATGGTGAGGGACTTTTTGGAGTAAGTCCTTGAATCGAGTCCATGCCTCGTAGAGAGTTTCGCCTTGACGTTGTTGGAACATCAAGATATCATTCGTTAGCTTGGTAGTTCTCCCCGGTGGGAAAAACTGAGCAAGGAAACGAGTGGTGAGATCATCCCAAGAGGTGATGGATCCTGCGGGTTGACGTTCTAGCCATTGACTAGCTTGGTCCCGTAAAGAGAATTGAAAGAGACGCATTCGGGTCGTCTCTCGAGTGGCAACATCAAGGTCTATAGAATCAACAATTTTGAGAAAGTCCTTGAGATGTTGATTAGGATCTTCAGAACGAAGTCCATGGAATGCGCATCCGCTTTGCACCAACCGGATGGTGTCGGATCGCAAGGGTGTGATATTTGCTCCTTGAGTGAGCTCAATGGTGTTTCGATAGCCATGGTGGCTAGGACGGGAGTATTCTCCTAAAGTACGGGCTCTAGGAGGTGGTGGTGGTTGTTGTGGTGGTGGGTTGTTGGGATCAAGGATATTACCATCTTCCATGATGTCGAATGGTAATGGTTACGAACAAAGAAACGAAGAAAATAGATAGACTAAAGAAAACCTAGAAAAATAAAATAAAATCTCACTAGAAAGGAATCTAGTGAGTAGACCTAAAAAATAAAAATTCAACCTAAACAATAACTATTCCCCGGCAGCGGCGCCAAAAACTTGATGCGTGGTTTTGCAACCTTACAACAGGTTTTACCTCTCGAGGGATCTCAAGAGGCTTACAACCCCACCAGGCAGTGTACCTGACCGATGTAGTATAGTGTAGTGGTAAGTACGGGGGATTGATCATTCTCCACAGGGAATAGTGTTCGTTAGGTATGAAAAACTACTCTAATAGGTCTAAGGGTGAGAGAAGATTCTTTTTTATGTTTTTATAATTTTATGAAAGCAAGTAAAATCTCGGGTTTGAAGGAGTGGGCGGAATTAGTTGCTAGTCAACTAACCCAAGTTACTACGAATGCAAATAAAATAAAATAACAGAAAATGAAAAGGTGGTAAAACTTATATGGAGAGAAATGTGTTTACTTAGATTTCCTTACTCCCTAACTATCTTTTACCGATTGATTAGTGTGTATTAGTTGCGTGGATGACGGGTGTATTCCTTAATACCAATCGTGGGGTGGCGTACGTACTTCCCCAACTCTACAAGCTCCTACTTCACTCCTATGTCGAGCCGGCTAGGAAGCTCCTAACATGGGATCACTAGAATTCGCTCATGCATTAAATACAACCATAAAAACCTTTAGTACGCATTGGTTCATGTTTCTTAAGACGTTCAAGCAAGTTACCGAATAGGAAGTTAGCCAGTTTTCTTAAGCCTAACATAGATGAACAATCATCCAATACAACTAACAACACACTAATAACCAATAATCAATAGCTAGGTTTCATTAGATCTAAGCAAACACAAGATAAATCTAGCCTAGCATGTTAAACAAAAGACAAGAACAAGATAGAATCAAACAACACATAGACATATTGAATGATTAATTGATAACTTATCTTCAATGTAACATGGAAGATCTCAAGGCAAAAAGCCTTGAAAAAGCTGCCAAATTCGTCTTAGGGTTTTCACACACAAAGTTCCTCAATAAGTTCCACACTAATGACAAAAAATTGCAAAACTATATATAGACTTTCAGATCTGACGGCGTCACGTTATGGAGTGTGACGCCGTCACCTCGCCGCTTTTAGGGTTCCCGGATGACCTTCTTGACGCCGTCCCTCTTTAGCTCTCCAAAATCCGTTCTGGCTTATCAGGGCTTGACGCCGTCAGACTTAGGGGTGACGCCGTCCCTCTTTAAATTAAGCCGTGACGACCTTGATCACATTAAAGCGTGACGCCGTCAGAATTCCCATGCAAATTTCACTGGCTTATCATGAGTAATTTTCACATCCACCATTTTATTGCCAAGCCGTGACGCCGTCTGGAGAGGATCCTGACGCCGTCAAAGGTAACTTTTAGCCGATTTTGAGACTTTGTCGTTTTCTTCACTTTTATGCTCCAAAAACGTCCAAAATGCCTCCTTTTCCAGATTTCTCCTCAAAAGTACCTAAAATGACAAAAGGAACGATTTAGGGCAATATTTGATCAAATAAATACGATTTAGGGCTTAAATGACCCCTTAAAAGCGGTACACTTTTCGCTTCATCAAATTTCCAACCACATTGTTTTTGGTCAGGTCCACGCCCTCCATTGTCAAGCTCACGTTGGGGGCAGTGGTTATAGCATTAGAGGAAGCCATTTTATGATCTGGTTAAGGTCGAAAAAAATGGTCGGATGATTCTAAATGCTAAGAACACACACACAATTTGTTTTGAGAGAAGAAAAAGGGCAGAGTTTGCTTATAATTTTCAAAAACGTGTGTGTGAATTCTTTTGGATGGGTATTTATAGGATAGTGGAAATGGGGGTATTATTGGCATTTGAGTGATCTTATTTAATCAAAATATAATTATTTGGAAGTTATTTTGAATAAAATGTTTGAGATCCGCATTAAATGCCACCACTCCACTTTTCCTCTTTTTTCTCAATTGGTAGAGTGAACAGTTGGGCAGTTTCTGCAAAAGGAGAAGTTGCAGAGTTTCCATTATCATACAGTGTATTGTGTGAGAGAGGGCATTGAATGCCAAGTTGGGAAGTGGGGGCCCATTAGGTGTATGCCAGAAAGGCTAAAAGAACAAATATTCTTGAATTAAATATGAGTTCAGTTACCAACCTCGGACATTTACTAACTAGATACTTAGAGCATTTAAGTCAGTATTTAATGTCTCTTTTCAGGGCCCTGAATGACTTTTCATTCAGTGATGGTATTTCAGGGACTTGAGACTAGTCACTGATGATTCAGGAATATGAAAAGATTCCTGAGCAAAAAGGATTCATGAACTTGGGTTTAGTTCATGAACCCTAAAGATTTCAGGAACTTGGGTTTAGTTCCTAAGGTTGAGGATTCAGTGATATTAATTCACTGACGTACACATTGAGTCAGGGACCTGAGATTTTAAGAATTTACACTTCAGTTGGTAGGAATCAATCAGTGGATTGATTCTCTATATCCAACATTCCTAATTCAGCTTTCAGTCTTGTGAAAGTTGGTTCATCCAAAGGTTTGGTGAAGATATAAGCTAACTGATATTCAGTAGGAATGAAGTGTAATTCAATGTCACCATTCATGACATGGTCCCTGATGAAGTGATATCTGATATCAATGTGTTTTGTTCTCTGATGAATAACAGGGTTGTTTGAGATTGCAATTGCACTTGTGTTATCACAAAAGATGGGTACCATCTTGTACTGAATTCCATAGTCACTGAGTTGACTTTTCATCCAGAGTACATTTGCACAACAACTAGCTGCTGCAACATATTCAGCCTCAGCTGAGGACAAGGCAACTGATTGTTGCTTCTTAGCACTCCAACAGACTAATTTCCCACCAAGAATTTGGCAAGAGCCTGAGGTGCTTTTTTTGTCCATGTTGCATCCAGCATAGTCAGAGTCTGAGTATCCTTTGAGATCAAGTCCTGAGCACTTTGGATAGTATAATCCAAGGTTAGGAGTTCCCTTCAGGTACCTGAATATCCTTTTCACAGCAGTGACATGAGATTCTCTTGGGTCAGATTGATATCTGGCACATAGACATACTGAGAATTGGATATCAGGCCTTGATGCAAGTAGATACATCAGTGATCCTATCATTCCTCTAAAGAGAGTTTGATTTACTGGTTTACCAGTTAGATCAGGACCAAGGTTGTTTGGGGGAACCATGGGAGTTTTGACTGAGGCACAGTCACTGAGATCATACTTCTTCAGTAGATTCTTTACATACTTTTCTTGACTGATAGTGGTTCCTCTATCAGTCTGCTTGATCTGAAGACCAAGAAAGTATGTCAGTTCTCCCATCATGCTCATTTCAAACTTCTTTGCCATTAGTTTTTCAAATTGTTTGCAAAGTTTGAAACTTGTTGAGCCAAAGATGATGTCATCAACATACACTTGTACTAGTATGACATCATTATTTGTCTTATAGATAAACAATGTGTTGTCTATCTTGCCTCTGACAAATTTGTTTTGGATTAAGAAGGCTGAGAAAGTCTCATACCATGCCCTGGGAGCTTGTTTCAGTCCATAAAGGGCTTTGTTAAGCTTACAGACATGATCAGGAGACTCATGGCTTTCAAATCCAAGAGGTTGCTCAACATAAACTTCTTCTTTCAGTGAACCATTTAAGAATGCACTTTTAACATCCATTTGGTACACCTTGAAGTTCATGTATGTAGCAAAAGCAAGGAAGATCCTGATGGCTTCCATCCTTGCTACTGGTGCAAATGTTTCCTCATAGTCAATGCCTTCTTGTTGATTATAGCCTTTGGCTACAAGTCTGGCTTTGTTTTTAATGACTATGCCATTTTCATCAGTTTTGTTTTTGAATACCCATTTCATGCCAATGACTGAGACATTCTCAGGACATTTGACCAAGGTCATTACCTTGTTTCTGTCAAATTGTTCTAGTTCATCATGCATGGCCTGAACCCAACTTGGATGTTTAAGTGTTTCTTTAACACTTTTGGGTTCAATTGTGGAAATGAAGTCCACAAATAGGCATTCATTGGATGAGGCTGCTCTTAGACTAGCAGCCATGCTCCTGGTGAGCATGCCTTCAGTAGGCTCTCCAATAATATTGACAAGTTAAATGTCCTGAGACCTAGTCCAACTTTCTTGAGGTCCTGGATACTGATTTGAACTTGTGGAGGCCTGATTGGGTAGAGGGTTTGGTTCTGGAGTAGACACATGATCATTGATTGGATCTTGAGTGTCTATCAGATCACTGAGATTGTTTGGATCTTGAGTATTTTGAACAGGCTGATTGATAACATCAGTGTGTGTATGTGCCTCAACAAACTCAGTGATGGTTGGGTTAGGTAGGTTGTGAGGGATTATGTAATAGGAGAGATTAGCATCATCTTAATACTGAGTAGAAGGATTGTTTTCAGACAGATATTCATCAGGAGGATATCTTGAAGAATTATCAATTCCTATCTCTTCTACTGAGGCAGTTGAGAACCTGATTGCATCAGTGCTCTCATCAAAGGTAACATGAAATGTTTCCTCAGTCTGCTGTCTCCCTGTGTTGAACACTTTGAAGGCTTTTGAGACAAGTGAGTATCCCAGGAAGTATCCATCATCAGCTTTTGCATCAAATTTCCCTAGGTGATCCTTGTGATTATGAATAAACACAGGACACCCAAAGACATGAAAGTAGCTGATGTCAGGGATTCTTCCTTTGAATAACTCATATGGGGTTTTCCCATGTCTCTTGACAATTATGGATCTGTTTTGTGTATAACAGGAAGTTTTGACTGCATCAGTCCAAAAATGGTTGGAAAGGACTGATCCACATAGCATTGTCCTAGCAGCTTCAATGAGTGTTCTGTTTTTCCTTTCAGCAACACCATTTTGTTCAGGTGTGTATAGAGAGGAAAAGTTTTGGGAAATACCTTTCTCATCACAGAAACATTCAAGTTCATTATTTTTGAACTCAGTCCCATTGTCAGTTCTAATTTGTTTGACCTTAATGTCATTTTGATTTTCAATGTTCCTAACAAAGGACATGATTGTTTCAGCTGCCTGACTCTTTTTGATCAGGAAGAATACCCAGGTGTATCTAGAGTATTCATCCACTATGACTAGAGTATACTTCTCATGGTTAACAGACCTTGGACTGACAGGTCCAAATAGATCCATATGAAGAAGATGTAGGCAGTTCCTGATGGAAAAGTTGGTTTTGGTTTTAAAGGAAGCTCTGTGATGTTTACCTTTTTCACAAGCTGAGCATGGTTTATCCTTAGAAAACACAAGAGATGGTAAGCCAAGGACCTTGTTTTGTTTTACAAGATTGTTAATGTTCTTAAAGTTCAGGTGGGTGAGTCTCTTATGCCAAAGCCAGTTGAGTGTATCAGTGGCCTTAGCAAAGAGACAAGTTCCATCCTGAGTTAGACTGGACATGTCTAATACATAAACATCTTGTCTTCTTGGTGCAATGAGGACAATTTCCTTATTTGCATTGAAGATGGTTCCTTGCTTATCATCAAACAGAACTATGTATTTTGCATCACATAGTTGACTGACACTGATCAGATTATACTTAAGACCATTTACATATGCTATCCTAGTAAAGACAATACCATTGCAGTTTACTGAACCATAACCTTCAGTGAGACATGATGAATTATCAGCAAATATCACTTTGGGTCCTGGTTCTTCCACATATTTGTGCAGACACTCCTTAACACCAGTCATGCTCCTTGAACATCCACTATCTAGATGCCAAACAGGATCCCTGGCATGCTTCTGCACAAATAGTAAACTAGGTCAGCTCTTTCTAGGACTCTATTTCATGGAGGGTTTGGTATTGTAGGTCTTTATGAAAGTATTAATTGATTCATGGTCAGAGGTTGAGTGGACTAAGCTACCACATGTTTTGCATTTGGTGGCAGGGGTAGCCTCAATAGTCTGAGAGGATTGTTTCATTCCTCTTCTTGACTGAATGACCTTCTCTTTTCCTGAGAATTTCTGAGTGGAACTTCCACTAGATTCACACTGTTTGTCATATTGACAATCCTCAGGGTGGTGGTCATTGAATCCACACAAAGGGCAAGGTGGAAAAGGCTTGGCCTTTTGCTTCTGTTTCTGTTTAGAATCAGAAGGGTAGTTCAAACACTGAGCCTTAAGTCCTGAAAAGTTTGACATGACTGAGCATTATTTATGATCAGAGGTCCTGTGATCTTCCTTTTTGCAAATCATGCAATAAAGGACTCTATAGCAATCATCAGTGAGATGATTTGTATAGTTGCATAGCTCACATCTTTTCAGGGGTTTTTTTGGTTTGGGTTTGGTCTTTGAGGAAGTTGGTCTTTGTTCCTTCTTGGATTGAGAAGATTTCTCAGAAGATTCAATCTTCTCTCCTAGCTTCCTGACCATTTCAGCCAACTGATCAAATTTTGAGTCAGGGCTTTGGGTTGTTTCTTCAGAAGGGACTGAAGTTGATGAGTCATCAGTATTTACTGAGACATCAAGGTTTGCTCTCTTCAGGATGGTTGTTCCCCTTCCTGATCTCTCCTTTGGAGAGTGTGGTGAGAAGACCATAGGTGGGAGGCCTAAATTAGGTGCAGCACCCTGAAGGGTATTTAGTGGAGGAAGTGGAGGGTATGATTCTGATTCAGACTCATTCAAGGACTCAGTGATTGGTTCAGTGAGTTCAAGCTTACTGAGTTTGTCAGTGAGTCCAAGCATATTTTTCAAAGCCTGACTTTCAGGAAGCAAGATCTTTCCAGTCTCAAAGTTTGGTAACTTACTGACTGGGTTGTCCCTGACAATCCAGTCATTTGACTTGGGAAGCAATTCTTGCTCAAAAGATATGCCAGCTGGAACAAATTTTATTTCATTTTGACACACAATTGGATCAACCATAAGAGGGTCAATGCCAATGGTTTTCTGAGAGATTAATCCCACAGTGTCAAAAACCTTAGGGTTCTTCTTGGTCCAGCTTTGAATAATAGCCTTTTCTTTGTTAAGTTCAGTTTGAAGGACTTGGTTTTGTTTCAAAATCTCAGTGTTCTGAATTTGTAGAGTTATTGTTTCTAGTTTGGCTTGCTTAAGTACAAGCAGTTCATCTCTACATTAGTTCAATTCTGACACAATATTGTTATATTTTGACAACAAGTTAAGCCTTTGTTCCTCAACATACTTTAAATCAACACAAATATAATTCATGTAAGACTGCCAATCAGAATCATCATCCATAGAAAGTAAAGTATTTACCTTCTTCATGGTGATGTTGACCCACTCTCCATTTCTAGCATGGCCTTTTCCCACAGCCACCTGATCTTCTTCAGAAAGTGCCATCAGTGCACTAACTCTTATCTCCTCATCTGAGGAAACCTCTTCATCATCCCAATCATATGCTTCAGCTATTAAAACCTTGTTCTTTGTCTGAATAGGTTTAGATGTTTGAGCAGCCTGAGGCAATATGGGGTTAGTTTCAAGAAGTGCAAGTTTAGCTTTGATATTCCTATATTTTGTTTCAAAATCCTTTTGACCCTTGTTTTGGAATTGTTGGGTGGACTGAAACATTTTAGGTTGAAACTTGCTAGTTCCTGAAAATTTGTAAGAAGGTTCTGAGATAGTTTTAGAATAACAGTCCCTAGCAAAATGACCCTTTTTACCACATTTAAAGCATTCAGTGGTCTCATTTGCTTTTGATTTTGTAAAGTTGGACTGATTTCTTTTGATGAAACGTTTTGAACTAGCAAGGAGTGCCCTTTCTTGGAATTCCAAGTTCAGGTCATTCAGGTACTCCTCATCAGTCCTTTCATCAATTTCTTCTTCAGAATCCTCTTGAATATCCTGCACAACACCATTAGAATAGAAAGCAGTTGATATGGGTGTGGAGGTTAAGGCCTTTTTGGACTCAAAGGCTTTTGAGTCAGGGTATCTCCTTGAGATCAAGTTGTCTTCATAGACAAACTTCCCATAAATTTCAGGGAGCTCAAGGGTCTGAATGTGGTTAGCATTCCTCAGGCCTTGTGAGAAGTTGAGCCACTTCTCAGGGAGACTGTTGACAAAGCCAACATTTGTCTCATGTTTGGACAGTACAACACCATCATTTGATAATTCATTTATTAAAGTCTTGTATCTGGTGTAGGTCTGTGAGAGACTTTCAGAGTCTTTTGCCCTGAAAGTATTATACTCAAGTTTAAGGTCCATGACCCTATTTTCCTTGGTATCTGAGGGACCCTCAAAGCTGTTTACCAAGTCATCCCAAGTTTGCTTGGCTGTTAGACAGTTGATGACTGATTCCATTACATTGTTAGAAAGACAAGATATAAGGATGCTTTTCAGGCGTTGGTCTTGATTGACCACCCTCCTCTCATCAATGGTCCATTAGGCCTCAGGCTTGTTTAGCCCTGTGCCAGTCTTTGGGACAAATGGGCCATCCCTGATACAGGTGATGTAGTAGGGTTCCATACCAGTAAGATAGCAAATCATACGCTTCTTCCATTTGCTAAATTTCCCAGCTTCAAGTCTGGGTGCAACAGCTGAGTAGCTGCCACCCTTTTTGTCGACTAGCTGGGGTACATTGATATCAGCCATAGTAGGATCTTGGTTTTAAAAACCTAGAGCACTCTTGGTTAGTTTAAAAGATTTTATAAACCAGAGGCTCTGATACCACTTGTTGGTCCCTTTACACGATTAGAGTTAACTAGAAAGTTAATCTATTTGTGTTAATGACTAATACAATGTTTAAGGATAATTCTAACAGTTATAAAACGTGAATATAAAAACAACAATATTTTTCAATGTTTAAATTCTTATTAGAAATAATTCCAAGAATCTATACCCAAGTGTTTTGCGGAACAAACACTTGGGATTCAATAGACAAGGGTATGGGGTGTCTCCTATCGAAACTCAAGTTTTGCTTGAGTGGTAACAATATACCCACTGAGCTATCTCAGTGAGTTGTATACTCTTTGTAGGAGAGAAGTTCCTTTGTAAAAGTTCAAGACTTTAATTATACAAAGCACACTTTAACTTCTCTCATATCTGCTCTATTTATACACAAGTAATCTAAGTATAAGTGATTAAATATAATACAAGTTGTTGAGGTTGCGTGTCTGACAATTACAAATAGTAATTGTCATTTCCAAGAACCAATAGGAAAGGGCTAATAAGACTTTGGGAGTTTTTGACTGACACTCCATGACTTTTAGCCGCAATAGGGAAGGTTGGATCTGACAAGAGAAGAGTGTTGGGCTTACACTATTATCTTCTCAGATCTTTTCCCTATTGTTCCCGCCTTTTCTTCAGGCGTTGGTTCCTCAGTCTTCAATCACTATGTTGTTGAGGAGACTGGGGTTCAGTGAGTTCTTGTCCAATACTCACTGAACCATCATCTTCTTCTTTGGCTTAAGTCCGACTCAGGGAGTACCGCCTTCCTGAGAAGTGAATCCTTCTTCTTGAATTCATCTTAAGCATCTTGAAGATGACTCACTGAGAGGCTGTTCTCTCAGTGACTTGAATTGTTCTCGGTTTAAGTTTAACACTTAGTTAATTTGTGTCCAAATTATGTTTAACGTATTCTTGGGTTTTTCATGACCCAACACAAACACCTCTGCTTTTTTTTAATACCTTTGACGTTAAATTTATACTTTTTATATGTATAGACAAACTAGTTATAGCTCCTGTGCATGAGACTTTAACATAAATCTTACATAATGTGTTTATCTAATTTTAATAATTATTTGTGAATAAAAATAGTACAGTATATTATCTAATTTTAATAAAACAATTGGTTAAAAATGTAATTCTGTATTTTGATTTGACAAAGCCTGTCTCTTGCATACAAAAGGTTGTTAAATAAGATTTAACTATAACATTACGTAGAATCGTTTATACTTATATAGTTTAATGCATATGCACGCGGGAGTTTTGACATAAATTTGTCATTATTGTATTAATATCGATTAGTATTTTGTATAAATTTTTATTAGACGAAGTATTTGACTTTGTTTAATTGACATGGTAGTGAGATTGATGTTATTTAAATTTTTAATATTGATATCATGTTTAGACATTATGCATGTTTAATAGTACGTAATGATCATTGAAAAATTATTTTTTCATGTATTCTTTATTTAAACTTTAAAAAAGAATTACATGCATCGTTGCTATATGTAGAATTTGGTATATTTATATTCATCTCACAATAAACTATGGGGATGTGCATTCATTTGATATTTATATTCATGTTAATATTAATTTTAGGCGTATTTAATTTTTTAACACGTTTACGATTGAGTTAAACTTATAAAGTGGAATAACATTGTTGTTATTAGATGTGGATCGTAATTTTTTTTCCGAACATCATTACTTAATCTCATAAGGAGGGATAATATGAGTCGTTCGTATATGCACAATCTATTCATTAGGCTGCTTGCAGTAAGGAGGGTCAATCCCTCCCATTTTCTCTATCACGTCAGCTTTCTCTCTCCAGCGACCTTCAGGCGATTGGGTGCCCCAGTAAGGCGACCTTCATCCAATTTTTTTTTTTTTTTTTTTATTATTTTTTTTTTTAGCATTTTTAACAAAAACTTAAATTTCATTAATAATTAAAACGTTACATAATAATTCAAATAAATTTAAAACATTACAATAAAATTCAAATAACTTTCAAACATTATGATAATAAAACGACTAAACTAGTTTTGATTATGACGATGCCAAATGTCTTCCACCAAATCGGCTTTGAGGCTAAGATGAGTTGTTTTATTGACTATCTTCCTGGTAATTTCCAACGATTCCACATGCGTTCTTATGGGATCATAAGAACGGTGCTACTCCGCTGGAAAGAAAGTGGGAGATATCGCCCGCTCTTCGTCCTGAATTATCATATTATGTAATATGATGCATGTGTACATTATATGTAATAGACGCTCTTTGTCAAACCCTTTAGCCGGATGTTTAATCATTAGCCACTTCTTCTTTAGTACACCAAAAGCACGTTCCACATATTTTCTTGCTGCTTCGTGCATCGTCTTATACAATATTCGTTTTGTCATCACCTGTCCCTGAATTTTTAATAGACTTCACAATAACAGAGTATTCCGGATATATCCCATCAGCAAGATAATATCCCCGTTTATAAGGCACGCCGTTAGCATAGAATTCCACATCCGGTGCTCTCCCCGTTTTGAGATCATTGAAAATAGGCGATTTACGTAAAACATTTACGTCGTTGTTCATCCCGGCGACACCAAAGAACGTATGCCAAATCCATAAATCTTGGGAGGCGATCGCTTCCAATAAAATGAAAGGAGATTGCCCGTGATCACCCCTACAAAATTGAGCTTTTAAAGCATGTGGGCAATTCTCCTACGGCCAATCTGTACAATCAATGCTTCCTATCATCCCAGGAAACCCATGCCTTACGTAGTGATGAGCATATAGTTTGTCAATGTCAGTAACCGTCGGCTTTCTCAAATACTCTGCACCATATAACTCCATGATGGCCTCACAAAATTTTTGGAGACACTCGCGAATTATTGACCCACCCATTTGCACAAATTTGTCTAGAGCATCAGGATTGACTCCGTATGCCAATTGACGAATTGACGAAGTACACTTCATCAATGGAGAAATACCAAGTAAGCCCGCACAACTAGGAGTTTGTTGGAAATAAGGTGAATGATCGGTTACCTCTCGAACAATTCGTGTGAATAGTTTTCGGCTCATTCGGAAACGATCATGGAATGCTTGATCGCCGTATCTTGGGTTCTCGCAGAAGTAAGCAGCCACTAAACGGTTATGAGCACCCAAACGATCCCTACTAATTTGGTTTCGTGAGACTTTAGGTTGTGACGCTTGAAAAGCATCCCAACACTCTTCCGCAAACATCATAAACTCGCTACTAACTTCATTTTCATCATCCGAAGACGAATCGTCAATGAATAGCTCGTAAGAATTCATGGTTTGAAAGTGTGAAATAAAAAGTGAAATGAGTGTGTTATTTGAGAGAATGTGTATATAGAGAATGTGTGAAAAAATAGTGAAATGAGTGTGTTTATTTATAGTGTTTTTATGAAGTTTAAAAGATTTTTTTTTTCTTGAATCAAACCGTTTAGCAACGGTTGTCAAATTTTTTTCTTTGCAACGTACAGTTTTCTGACAAAAAGAAAGAAACAAAGCAAAAAAAGATACTATCTCAATCGATCGTCCACACGACCTCAATCCTTTATGTGGAAAACTAGAAGGGGGGGTTGAATAGTTTTACGTCTTTTTAATTTAATTATAAAAACTTTGTTTCCTTTTAAAACCTTATATTTGAGTTTATATGAAAAATGATACTTAAATAATATTATTAATTATATGTGTATCCTTTTAGATTTGTTATAAAAGTTTTCTTTTTATGAATGGAGTTTTAAATTGATCTTTATGTGAAATCAACTTCTAATTAATACTAACAGTTATATATGCCTATATGTATGAAAGTAATGACGATATAAAGAAATAAGTAAGAGATGGAAAGATCAAACCGAGACACGAGGGATTTATAGTGGTTCGGCTACAAGGACACCTTCCTTGCCCTACTCCACTCCCCGAGCACACCTTGCTCAAGAGTTATCTTCACTACTTCAACAAACTCCCTTATGGCGGAGAAAACCTTACACAACTTTAGCTTACACCGGCTTAACGACACAAAGCTAGATGTCGGGTTCTAATCGTAGCTAGAACCAATCTCACAACTTCAATCACAACATGTTCACGACTTATTCACGACTTCTTCACGACAGCTTCACGACTTCAACACAACGGCTTCACAACTTCTACAAGACGACTTCACAACTTCTAAGCTACGGCTTCACGACTTCTACACAACAACTTCACACCTTCTAAGCTATGGCTTCACGACTTCTACACAACGACTTCACAACTTCTACATGAGGACTTCACGACTTCTAAGCAACGGCTTCACAACTTCTACATGACGACTTCACGACTTCTAAGCTACGGCTTTACGACTTCTACATGAAGACTTCACAACTTCTAAGTTATGGCTTCACGACTTCTACATGACGACTTCACAACTTCTAAGTTATGGCTTCACGACTTCTACATGACGACTTCACAACTTTTGAGTTATGGCTTCACGACTTCTACACCACGGCTTCACAACTTCTACACCACGGCTTTACAACTTCTACACCACGGCTTTACAACTTCTACATGACTTCTTTACACCACAACTACTTATACACCTTCTTCACTACTTACACACTACACTAATCTATTCACTCATGTTCACACCTACTATACACACCTTATACACAAATGAATGAATGATTTACAAACTTTACTAAACTAACAACTTAAGTAACAAGATGACACTAAGTTGTAATACTTCTAGTCTTGATTGATAGAAGTATTCTTCTTTTGCACAAGGATGGTGGAAGCTTGGATCACTTGGAAACCAATGCTTAAGAATCTATGATCAAAGGATTTTGGAAAGGATTTAGAAAGAAAAGAGAAGATTTAGAACAGAAGGTTTGAGGTGCAAAAGGTGAGGAAAAAGTCCAGGGGAAAACCAGTATTTATAGGCAAAAACTGGACAGCTGGAGGAGCGTGCCGGCCCCCTTAAATAGGGGGCCGGTCCCCTTAAAATTAAGGGGGCCGCCTTGTATATTTAAGGGGGCCGCCCCTTCAGACCGTTGCCCAGTTTTGTCTTTTTGTGGGGAAGGTTTTTCTGGAACATTTTTGCCATTTTTTGTTGTAAATTTGAATTCATATTTTTATAATAGATTAAACATATTTATTTAATACCAAAAATGTTTTTCAAAAATATATAAATTTTTTTTGACATTTTATAAAAAGTTTAGAGATTAAGAAAATGTTCCTTTGATCATATAATGCACTAAGCACTTGTTTATTCATACCTTAAGTGATTAAGTTGTAGAAATGAATATTTACAACTAAATACTTGTTTATTTGATAAGTTTATGTTTAATGAGTTTACATTTTGTGATTATTAAAACATAGAGATATGAATAAGTATGAATAATGTTTTTAGGCATTATTTATATCAACAATCTCCCCTTTTTTGATGATTACAAAACTAAAACTCATTAAATCCAAAAAAATTATTTTTGGACAAGTATTTAGTGAGTTTATATTCACTTCTCCCCCTTTTTGTAGAATCAAAAAGGTTATGCCGACAAGTTTTAGAAACTAAATTTGCCGGTACGAGAACTCCCCCTTGATATGTGCTCCCCCTCGTTTAAGGGAATCAAAGAATCGATATATGGAATACTTGCAAGAAAGATATTAGAAGCACAAGCATATATGTAGCATAGTATAATAGCATGGCAATCAAAATATTAGAAGAACAAGCATATAGAATAGCGTAGCAATCAAAATTTTAGAAGCACAAGCATATATGTAACATATTATAATATCTTAGCAAACAACTATTAATGACATGAACCAAAACATACATTAATTCCAAATGATTATGTGGAAAACATAATCATTAATGCAATATTAATTATGCTTAGAGCATACAATAGATAGAAAATTCTAATTTGCCAAAGAGAGCCATCGGACTTGCTTGCAACATAAAAACTTGGACTATTTTGTTTGAGAAAATATAAGCATATAGTATGCTTGGATGGTTGATGGTGGAGTGTTTGAAATTAAGGTGGTTAAGTGAAGGTAAAAATGATGGATTAATGGAGGTATGTTTTTGGGTGCATGGATGTTGGAGAGTTTGGTGGTGGAGATATTGGAGGTGAAGAGTTTGGAGAGGAAGATGTTGATTGAGGGTTTTGATGTTGTTCAAGTGAGGGTGTTGGATGAGATTTAGTGAGAAGATACTCAATCCAAGTGAGGTGCTCATTCAAAGCAATGGTTTGTTTTTGGAGAAAGATGCAACAAGGACAATTGTTGACATGTTTCTCAATTTGACTCAAGTTGTGGGGTGATGATGGAGAACTAGATGGAGGTTTATCTAAGTTGCTTTGAGCAAGGTGTAGAGCAAGAAGAGCACTAAGCTCATGGGCTTCCTTGAGTTCTTCAATGAACTTCAAGTGTTTGGTGGAAGGTGATGATGGTGGAGGTGGTGGTGACACTCTTGGTGGTGGAGACATTTGTGAGCTTGGGTAATCATAAGTGGATGAGGATGGAAATGTGGAAGAAGAGGGTATTCCAAGAGTGGTGAGTGTTTTGGATGGTACATTGGTAGGTTGAATGAGATGTGAGGTGTTGTGAATGAGATTGGGATTGTTGTTTTGGGATTGATCTTGCTCTTCATATGACTCATGTGGGTGTGATGAAGGTGTATTTATGGAAGTAAGGATGGATGATTGGTTATGTTTGTGAAAGGGTTCATTTGGATGATCATGAGACTTAGGTGTTGGTTGATTTGGGTGAGTATGAGGTTTAGGTAGTGGTTGATTTGGGTGAGTATGAGGTTTAGGTATTGGTTGATTTTGAACAACATCATTTGTTGAGTTGGAGTTATGACAAGTGTCAAGCTTCCGTCTCCAAACGGGCCTTACGGAGATTTTAGCAACTCTTGAAGGCTTGGATCTTGGGTTGTTGGGAGATGACATGTTTGGATGGATGAGCATTAATGATGGAGAGGGGTATTTATAGTGTAGGAATGATGTGGTTGAGGAAGGTTAATTTTGGTGGGAGGTGATGAGTGTCTAAATACTCATCATTTCTGTCACATTTAGACTACAAAAACATTTAAAAACATGCAGATATGCTTCAAAATACAGAAAATATCATTTGATTGTGTTTTTATGTGTTTCATGTGCAAAAGGATTGAAAACAGATGAAAACGAACAAAGTTTGCATAATTGGCAGTTTCAGTCCCTGAACTTTCACAAGTTGTCAAAATTAGTCCTTTAAAATTCAAGTTTGCAAAATGGAAACTTAGGTCCCTGAAGTTTCAAAAATGGCAAAACAAGTCCCCCGGTTTTCAAAAATGGAAAATTATCTTTTATGGTCCTTGTACTATTGAAACTTGGCAAGAAACACCCCTTTGATAACTTTGGAAAGTTGTCAACTCAGCCCCCTCAAAACTTCATAAATTATAAAATTGGTCCTTGTGTTTAATTAACAAACCAAACCGGACCTATCTTACAAAAACCCAAAACAAAACCAAACCCAGCCCATTCACTACACTTACCCAAGCCCAATCTCCAAATAACCCAGTCCACCCATTTTATTAATAAAACCCAAAACCGTTTGACCCCAGTCAAACTCTTATCCCTTACCTCAAAACCACCCCGTTTACCGCCAAACCAGAAACCACCCACCACCTCATCACCACAGCTGTCTACCCACTCTCCTCCACCTCATCCCTCCTCCTCAACACGCTACCTAACAATCCAAAGAGCATTTAATGCTTGTTCCCATCGCTAATCAGGACCAAATTCATTTCTACAGTTTTCCCGCCAAAAAGAGAAATGGACGATTATGATTGACTCTAGCAAAAGGAGTGGTGGGATTTAATCAGAAGGATGAGGACAAGCTTTTTGGATATCTATTTAAAGAAATGAAGACTAAGAATAAAAGTTGTCACTAGTTTTTAGACCAATTCGTAGTGTAAAATGTTGTTTCAATTTCTGTTGTTTAAACTTATTGTAATTCACATTTCAGTAATCAATTCAGGTTGTTTTTCAGTTAATTGTTCTAAGTTGTGTACCAGTTTACAAGTTTAAGAAAAGTTCAAATTTGCTTATAATTCGTCTTCAGTTAAATGTTTGTTAATAACTCATCACAAGCTCAACAATCACTCATATAAGCTTACATAAGCTCTCAATAGCTTTTTGTAAGCTTCTATTTAGCTTTAACAGGTTCTATCTAGAAAGTCAACAAAAGTCAAAGAATAAGCCAAATAAGCAATTTGGTGGATAAGCATTTCTGGAAGCTTAAATTAGGGTTATAGCTTGGATTTGACAAGCTAGGCATATCTCTGATCTAGTTCCTTTGTTTCCTACCCCAAAACAGTTGTAAGCCATTTTCAAGTTCTTTGCATTATTTTCCATTTTCACTGTTACATAGCTTAATTTCTGCTTATTATAGTCATTTTGTGCTTATTGGTAGTTTATAAGTGCTTTTTGTCAATCTCATCAGTTTAGAATAGCTTTTGTTTCATTTTTGCTTAAAAACCTTTAAAAAGCCAAAAATAGCTAAACCTAGTTTATGCTTATTAATTGCTTATTTCCAGTTGATAGTTACTCATTAGTATTTAAATAAGTTAATTAAACTTATTTCAATCAAAACCTAGCTCAAAATAGGCTGTTTCATTTGAAAACACCAACACAGAACACCTTAAAAGAGTGTTTGGTTTAAGCTTGTTTCATGGCCATTTGAGCTTGTACTGTTCATTGACCATTTTATCAGTTTTAATCTAGCTTAACTTAGAGTAAATAAGCTGTTTCTGAGTTCTCTTGAGCCAATTTGCTAGGTTTCTTAGTTTGGAGCCATCTGTGACAACCTTAGAACCTGAAAAGTCCAAATAAGCTATTTATAAGCCCAAGCTCTTGTGGACCTTAATTTTGGCATTTCTGAGTTGCTTTAAGTCTATTTAGTGTAATTACAAGAGTTGGATTAGGATCATTTAGTTTTGTGCTCATCTGCACAGGTCTGCACACAGCAGACCCTCACCATATGTGCAGACTGCATAGTTTTTAAATCCCATTTTTAGTGCTTATTAGTGTTAAGCTTGGCCTGAATCTTTTGTTTACCAGTAGTGTGGTAGGTGTTCTTTATGTATTCCATTAGTCAGACCCCAGCTTAGCTTATTAAAGCTTAAAAACAAGCTCAAAACTTGCCTGTTCAAGCCAAGTATGTACTGAGCCATCAGTACAAACTTGCCCAAACTAGCAACTTCCTCAGCTTATTTTTAAGCCATAAATAAGCTCCCCTAGTTCTGATCTTGGGTTTTTAAGGACCTAGCTAGGTCTTCTTTAAGAATCACCAGTTTTTGTGGCTTTTAAACCTTAGCTTATTGCTTAAAAATAAGCCCAAACTTGCCTAGGTGGACTGGATATGCCCTGAGCATATCAGCAGACCCCTTAGCCTCTTTTTGCTTATTTTGTGCTTATCAGCTTATTGCCAGAGCTCTTTCTGATTCCCTTTAGCTTATTAGCATAGTCTCAGTCTAAAATAACTTTTTCCAGTTTCCCATAAGCCCTTATCAGCTAGTTAGCTTATTTTGAGCCAAAAGCTCATTATAAGCTTAAAACTGCTAATCTGCTTATTTTTAAGTTCTAAAATTTTTGTCTTCATTAAAGTTTGTTATTTTCAGTAGTGAAATAGTTTTGTAAATGAAAAACCAAGAAAATCAAAAATAAAAAAATAGTGATAGCTTCTATTTAAGCCATTTGGCTTATTTTTCTACTTTTTCATTAAGCACTTTTCATTTTTATATTTTTCCTAGCTTCCTGTACTTATTTAATATTTCTATAAAAAGTTTTAGATTTTTCTCAGATCATTTAGTATTTATTAGAATTTTTATTAGTTTAAAAAGTATTTAAATAGTAATTAATTAATAATAATTAGATAAAAAGTGTAATAATTATATTTTCAGTTTTAAAATAAGTTTTATAATATTTTATATTTTTCTGAGTCATAATTTCACTTTTCTAGCTTTATTTCATATTTTCTTATATTTTAGGGTATTATTAAATAGTTAAAAATAGTTTTTAATTAATAATAATTAATTAAATAGTGTTAAAAATAATTTTCTTTTTCCAATAATTTTATTTTATCATTTGGATTCTAAAAATATAATTTTCACATCCGTGGGATTTATATTGGTCAGAATTCACGTTTTATTTTGTACGTTTACGTAATTTTTATTTAAACGTACGTTTTTAAGTTTTAAACGTTTCTAAGTATTTTGTTTTCAAGTACTTGTTCTTATAGCTTGTTTAAGCTATTTTCTTTTATATTTCCTTAGTTTAATCACTCAAAACCCTTTCCTGTTCAATAGTCACCCGATCACAGATTCGTTTTATTACAGTTTACACACCTCGCTGGGACTTAACGACCCGGGGATACTCTGTACTCCTTGGTAAATTGTATTGTGCCCTAGATTGTTTGACTCTTGTTGACCATTTACTTGGTCAATATTAGTTGACCGTTTGGGAGGCAATCAAAATTTGGCGCCGCTGCCGGGGAGGTGTGCTGCGTAAAAACGAATTTGAAACATTAGTGATTGTTGAATATACACCCATTGTATATTTACCATCTTTGTTCATATTTCCTTTTTTTCATATAAAAACCAAAATAATCGTGAAGTTAATTCGTTTGACTAAACGATTACCAAAAACATTTTTTATTCAAGTTTTCAACGAACACAAAAAACCCAAAAATATTCATCTTTACCCTCTTACCCTTTTTGATTCTTTATCCCTTTACCCTCTATCCATTTGATTCTAAACTTCTTATACCTTTCTTCTATGGCGTCTCTCGGCTACAAATGTTTTGATTGTAAAAGCCCGTTGATTGACAGCCTTTGTTGTTCAACGTGTAAGTGTGTGCGGTGTGGAAATCGCAACCCAAAAGGATCATATTATTGCTGTGAAGTAGCCCTCAAAAGGGAGCTTAATTCCATCAATGATTCTCAAAGTCCTTCCGACTACCCTTCACAGCCCGAGATACGTGCTATTAATGACAAACCGTCGATAATCGATCCTAACCTTTCACGATTTACGGTTAAAAGTTTGTCAAGCAAACGTACAGAGCTTAGAACGGTGACTAAAAAGAACGACTTGCCTAATCTTCACGTTTATCAAAAACAAGAACCAGAGACCATAACGGAAGTGGTGGAAATTCCTAGCTCTCAGAGCACACCACTTGTCCCACCTCCAGATTTTATTCCTTGTGTTGGTTGTGGTGAGCCGCTTTTTGGTTTGCCATGTCATTGGTGTACATGTGAACAATGTGGTAATGATATTCGAGACGGAAGTTGTTTGTTTTGTGGTTCGAGGAATTCATTTGCTTATGATCCTAATCCGAACTCATTCAACGACTCTTCAAATTTTTCCAACTACCCATCACATTCATACGAGCAAGAATCATGTTATCCAAATTTCAATGATGCATCGTATCAAAATACACCAAACTTTTCTTGTGAGTATTGTGGAGGCCCACACTTTAGTTCCGATTGTCAAACAAGGAATCCAATTCCTTGTTACAATAATGACTATTCGTGTCAAGACCAACCTCCACCGTACCAAATGTTTTGATTGCGTGGTTTTGTAACCTTACAACAGGTTTTACCTCTCGAGGGATCTCAAGAGGCTTACAACCCCACCAGGCAGTGTACCTGACCGATGTAGTATAGTGTAGTGGTAAGTACGGGGGATTGATCGTTCTCCACAGGGAATAGTGTTCGTTAGGTATGAAAGGCTACTCTAATTAGGTCTAAGGGTTGAGGAAGATTCTTTTTATGTTTTTATAATTTTATGAAAGCAAGTAAAATCTCGGGTTTGAAGGAGTGGGCGGAATTAGTTGCTAGTCAACTAACCCAAATGACTACGAATGCAAATAAAATAAAATAACAAAAATGAAATGTGGTGAGAAACTTATGTGTAGAGAAATGTGTTTACTTAGATTTCCTTACTCCCTAACTATCTTTTACCGGTTAATTAGTGTGTATTAGTCGCGTGGATGACGGGTGTATTCCTTAATACCATTCGTGGGGTGGCGTACTTACTTCCCCAACTCTACAAGCTCCTACTTCACTCCTATGTCGAGCCGGCTAGGAAGCTCCTAACATGGGATCACTAGAATTCGCTTGTGCATTAAATACAACCATAAAAACCTTTAGTACGCGTTTGGTTCATGTTTCTTAAGACGTTCAAGCAAGTTACCGAATAGGAAGTTAGCCAGTTTTCTTAAGCCTAACATAGATAAACAATCATCCAATACAACTAACAACACACTAACAACCAATAATCAATAGCTAGGTTTCATTAGATCTAAGCAAACACAAGATAAAATTAGCCTAACATGTTAAACAAAAGACAAGCATAAGATAGAATCAAACAACACATAGACATATTGAATGATTAATTGATAACTTATCTTTCAATGAAACATGGAAGATCTCAAGGCAAAAAGCCCTGAAAAAGTAGCTAAAATCGTCTTAGGGTTTTATCCCAAAATTCCACACACTAAGCTCTCCCTTAATGACAAAAGATTAGAAAACTATATATAGATTTTTGGATCTGACGGCGTCACCTTATGCATTGTGACGCCGTCACCTCGCCGCTTTTAGGGTTCCCGGGTGACCTTCTTGACGCCGTCCCTCTTTAGCTCTTCAAAAATCCATTCTGGCCTATCAAGGCTTGACGCCGTCGGATCATGAACGTGACGCCGTCCCCTTATGATTTAAGCCGTGACGCCCTTGATTTAGTTAAAGCGTGACGCCGTCAGAATTCACATGCTAACTCACTGGCCCGTCATGAGTAAATTTCACATCCCACTTTTCTTGCCAAGGCATGACGCCGTCAAGAGATGATTCTGACGCCGTCAAAGGTAAATTTCAGCCGATTTTGAGACTTTGTCGTATTCTTCACTTTAATGCTCCAAAAACGTCCAAAATGCCTCCTTTTCCAGATTTCTCCTCAAAAGTACCTAAAATGACAAAAGGAACGATTTAGGGCAATATTTGATCAAATAAATACGATTTCGGGCTTAAATGACCCCTTAAAAGCGGTACACTTTTCGCCTCATCAAATACCCTTACACTTGAGATTTGCTTGTCCTTAAGCAAATGCGCTTTTATTCTAATCAAAATACAAGTTAGGGGTCATTTAATGCTAACATAAAAGTAATTACAACAAATAATCGTTCCACTTCAATCATAATAAGCACGGAGATTATATACTAGCACCTCACAAGCAGTGTTTAGATACTCACATCTCTCAAGTGTCATCAAAATAAATCTCATAAATGAAAACGGAAAATATCTCTCACTACCTGTCATAGCAAATAGATTACCATAGGCTTGGGAAAGGATCGAAAACCTCCTCCACTAGGCGTAAGCACCTAAGATAAACTATCAAAGAGGGCTTTTAAATGGGTTATAATGTTAGGTGTAGGGAAAAGGAAAACACGGTTTTGTTGGATAAAGGATATTTTACTGGTGGCTAGTTAAAGATCTTGATCAATTACATGTACTATACAATGTTGCTAAGCCAAGACTCGACTCGATCTTAAGCTAAAAACGAAATAACAAAATAACAAAAATATAAAGCAAACATAAAATGAAACGGGATGGTAGTCCGTATGTTTTTTCTACTTTTCATTTTCTCATTTTTTTTTGTTTTTCTTGATTTTTTTTTTTTTTTTTTTTTTTTTTTTTTTTTTTTTTTTGCATACACTTTTACCCTACCATCCAAAATAATACATCATAGGGGCGTTGCATTCCCCTTACACTTGAATTTTTACATAACTTTACAAATACTAATCTAATGACTCGAATTAAGATAATTGAAACACTTGGAGTACTTTTAAAACATTTAGCACATATGGGGGTAATAAATGATGTTCTTCCCCATTACTCCATTACACTAGTACTTTACCCATGAGTCCCAATCGTCCCAAAACAATATGTACAAGGATACGACTCGACTTAGCAACCATGTAATCAATTAGATAATTAACTTGGGTTTAAACAAATGTTGTAACAATAATGCACTAAAGATGAGTGCATACAAGGTAGGCTAAGGCGATTTGGGTGTACATTTTAGTGGGGTGTAACAAATTCTTCCTTTAAGTAAAATGCTTAAAGGTCGAAACGAAAAGATAGGCTCTGAGGGGTGTACTAGGGGTATCGTGTACTAAAAATGAGTACAACGCAAAGGGTGTGGGAGAATTACTTGACCAATGTAGCCAATGTAATTATAACAAAAACACAGGTGTAAAACAATGGGTTAGTCCTAATGCCTCTTATCATGTAGTAAATCTAACTACATGAATGTAGTCTCACTTGTGGCCTTGGAATGGTCCTAACGCAAGTTCTAGAATCTAAGTGCTACCGGTACACACATCATAGCATAAATGCTTTTCCTACCAATTCTAGGGGCGAACCTCACATATTTGGGGTGGAAAATTTTTTAGTGGTACGGTTTTTGTGCTAGTCATATAACTCCTATCCGTGAGACGCTCATTAGAACTAAAGTTTCACTCCTATATGTTGTAAAAAATTTTAAATTTGGCACTAAAATTACCCTAATCAAGTATTTCTCTCAGTTTTATTACACATCTATTATTAAACAAACAAAAATCAAGCGCAATTGTATTCTCTAAAATCGTACTTTTACCCTCCCCTTACACTTAAGATGAACATTGTCCCTAATGTTCAAATAACAAGATGTAAAAGCAAAAAGTAAAAGAATGAAATCAAATACTCCCCTGATTCGCTCGTTGGATAGTGAAATCACACGGTTAAATCTTCCTCCAAAGAGAATGTTGAAGCTCCATGACTAATGCATCGCCATAAGCTTGATTCCATAAACATTTCCTTGTCCAAAATAACCTGTTAACCTGAGAAAACAAACACGAAGACCTGCATAACATCGGCGGGATAAAATCTATATATAAGGATATAATGCTTGTGGAATGATAATTTTGCAGATTCCTGGAGATTATAAGTTGGAGATTTTAAATAAAAACTTTTTATGAAAACAAAACTTTCAAAAATTTCTGGAAATTAAATCTGACGCCGTCAGGTTATAACCCCTGACGCCGTCAGAAATGACCTGACAAAAATTTTCATTTTAAGTTTCCGGAAAATTTCTGGAAAAACCTTTACCTTACTTCCTGGAAATCCTGCAAAACATCATTATGACTCGATACAAGCATTTGACTCAAACAAATACGAATATGTATGCTAATTTATTATTATTACGATTCATGTTCATTTGTGTTCTAATAAACCGATTTAGATTTCCCTTACACTTATCTTTTGCAAAATACCTTTATATGTAGTTAAGACGAAGTTAAAAACAAAATAAAGCATTTTCACAAATTAGTTTTTAACATGAATCAATAATAATAAAAATTAAACACACATACGGAAACAAACAAATAAATAAACACACAAAGCAAATAAAACAAATAAAGCTTGGGTTGCCTCCCAAGAAGCGCTTTTCTTTATTAACGAGTCTTGTAGCTAGACTCAAAGTCACGGGGTCTACGTTTTTCCGTTTTGCTTCTCAATTGCCCCTCTAATCATCCTAACAACCTCCATATCAATTTTGTATTTAGGTCCAAGGTTTAAGCAATCTTTATAATAAAGGCTTCTCTTATTCCAAACATGGTCCATGCATCACCTCTCTTAATCTTTGGGTCAATTCTAACAAAAGGTGGTCGAGGGTTATCAACTAGGTTGTTATAGTAAGCAATCTCCTTCTTAGTGGGGTATTCATTGAAACAATCATCCAACCTAGGATCTACCTTTACTTCCTCAATTTTCTCAATCAACTTATCAACCGTAAGATTATTACGTTCTAAGTAATTATCTGAGTATATGGCGGTCCCTAAGTTGTTCAAGGCATAATCAAGCTCTATATCAATCATTCTACTGAGCTCCCTGAGCTCACTAATCTCATTCTCAAGTTGGCTACGCAACAAAGCCACTTCGCCAGGTGTAAGGGGTGGATTCGCGTTTTCCATAATGGCAAACTGAATAGTTAATGAAAATCTGTTACGAACAAAAGCACAAAGAAAATAGATAGACTAAAGAAAACCTAGAAAAATAAAATAAAAATCTCACTAGAAAGGAATCTAGTGAGTAGACCTAATAGAAATAAAAATTCAACCTAAACAATAACTATTCCCCGGCAGCGGCGCCAAAAACTTGATTGCGTGGTTTTGTAACCTTACAACAGGTTTTACCTCTCGAGGGATCTCAAGAGGCTTACAACCCCACCAGGCAGTGTACCTGACCGATGTAGTATAGTGTAGTGGTAAGTACGGGGGATTGATCGTTCTCCACAGGGAATAGTGTTCGTTAGGTATGAAAGGCTACTCTAATTAGGTCTAAGGGTTGAGGAAGATTCTTTTTATGTTTTTATAATTTTATGAAAGCAAGTAAAATCTCGGGTTTGAAGGAGTGGGCGGAATTAGTTGCTAGTCAACTAACCCAAATGACTACGAATGCAAATAAAATAAAATAACAAAAATGAAATGTGGTGAGAAACTTATGTGTAGAGAAATGTGTTTACTTAGATTTCCTTACTCCCTAACTATCTTTTACCGGTTAATTAGTGTGTATTAGTCGCGTGGATGACGGGTGTATTCCTTAATACCATTCGTGGGGTGGCGTACTTACTTCCCCAACTCTACAAGCTCCTACTTCACTCCTATGTCGAGCCGGCTAGGAAGCTCCTAACATGGGATCACTAGAATTCGCTTGTGCATTAAATACAACCATAAAAACCTTTAGTACGCGTTTGGTTCATGTTTCTTAAGACGTTCAAGCAAGTTACCGAATAGGAAGTTAGCCAGTTTTCTTAAGCCTAACATAGATAAACAATCATCCAATACAACTAACAACACACTAACAACCAATAATCAATAGCTAGGTTTCATTAGATCTAAGCAAACACAAGATAAAATTAGCCTAACATGTTAAACAAAAGACAAGCATAAGATAGAATCAAACAACACATAGACATATTGAATGATTAATTGATAACTTATCTTTCAATGAAACATGGAAGATCTCAAGGCAAAAAGCCCTGAAAAAGTAGCTAAAATCGTCTTAGGGTTTTATCCCAAAATTCCACACACTAAGCTCTCCCTTAATGACAAAAGATTAGAAAACTATATATAGATTTTTGGATCTGACGGCGTCACCTTATGCATTGTGACGCCGTCACCTCGCCGCTTTTAGGGTTCCCGGGTGACCTTCTTGACGCCGTCCCTCTTTAGCTCTTCAAAAATCCATTCTGGCCTATCAAGGCTTGACGCCGTCGGATCATGAACGTGACGCCGTCCCCTTATGATTTAAGCCGTGACGCCCTTGATTTAGTTAAAGCGTGACGCCGTCAGAATTCACATGCTAACTCACTGGCCCGTCATGAGTAAATTTCACATCCCACTTTTCTTGCCAAGGCATGACGCCGTCAAGAGATGATTCTGACGCCGTCAAAGGTAAATTTCAGCCGATTTTGAGACTTTGTCGTATTCTTCACTTTAATGCTCCAAAAACGTCCAAAATGCCTCCTTTTCCAGATTTCTCCTCAAAAGTACCTAAAATGACAAAAGGAACGATTTAGGGCAATATTTGATCAAATAAATACGATTTCGGGCTTAAATGACCCCTTAAAAGCGGTACACTTTTCGCCTCATCATGTTTCAAGCAACTCCTCAACAAACTGAACAAGATTTTTTTCTAAAGACTCTAGAGTCATTAAAAGAAATGAATGAGGAGTTGGCTAATATACCGTTTCATAATGCACCAAGTTCTTCTTGTGCATATTGTGGGGGTCCTCATGATGATAATCAATGTCAACCTTCCGGTTTTGACACATCCACACCCCCACAATTTCCACTCATTCCATATTCTCGTGGGAAAGCTATGGCAGAATCATTTGCCATAGACAATCCTCCTGGAAAAAGCATGGAAGAATTACTGGCTGAGCAACGAGCAGCTAAAACAAGGGCCAATCTTCGCAATGCTGCTCTATTTGATGACGATGATGACACTGATGATGAAGATAACATTGTTATTATTCAAAAAGATTCATCGAATTCATCAGCTCAAATCCCACCAATCCAAAATTCGCAGGGAGAAAAGAATATGATGGAATTACTAGCAGAAGAACAAATGGAATTTGTAAAATCCATGTATGCTAGTCCTTCTCAACTCCCTCAGTCAGCTGTTATCACACCTGAAGTTCCCACTAATTCTCTTATTATGGGGGACGAGCATCTTGACACTATTCCTGAAAAGGAATCGGACGAATTCATAAAGTCTAGTGTTGACAACCTTGTCCCAATCCCAAGTGAGTCACAGGGAACTTTTGATCAAATGTGTGATATCCCTCCTCCTCTTGATTTTTCAAAAGATCATGTTGAGATGTTATCCGATTCCACTAATGACGATTCTTTATCATGTGGAGACATCATTTATATGGAGGAATTTCCTTCTGAGCCAGTCAGCTTAGAAGAAGAGAATGATGAAGAAATTGACACTGAAATCAAAGATGAAGCTCTTCGAGCAACATTATTGAATGTCAGTCTTCTCATTTCTAAAATCGAGGCTTTCAAAGAAAAACCCGTTTCATCTCCTATCCCCATAAAGGATAGTGACATATTTTCCGATGATTCTATTCCGGAAATGGAAGCCTTCTGTTTTAATCAGATGGGAGAGAAAATTATTGGCAATACCACTTCTCATTCTCATAATTCTCTCCCCGATTATGAATCATTTACATTTGAGGAGTTCGCTGATGAACTCACTCACATCAAATCCGAATATGATTCATTCACCTATGAGGAGTTCTCTAGTGAACTCACTCATATCATATCTCCGCCGGAGTATGATAACTTCTACTTTGATCTTGAAAAAGATTATCTTTATGTCCTGGAGGGAAATATTCTCAATACTGAGAATTTGATTAATGTCAAAATTCCATCCCTCCCGCCCAGAATATGTCTTGATCAACCAAGCTTAAATAATGAGATTCATGATACGGAAATCATGAATTCTCCTTCTTATGATGATGAGTTAGTGATGAACTCAAATAAGTACATTTTATTACCATCATTTATCCTATTTATTTGACTTGTTTTATTATATTATCTGTGAGAATTGATACGTTAATGTTTACTTTTGCAATTCTCAGGTAAAAACAAGTATTATGTGAAACTTGGCGATTTTGGACTAATTATGGAGCAAAACAAGCAAGAAGTTAAGAGTCTACTGAAATGTACAAGATCAAGACCATTCTGCTCCAGATACGCCGCATCCTACTTATTATATACGGCGCATCACTATCAAGATTTCACAAGATATTATCCAAGACAGCAAGGACATGCGCCGCATCTAAGAATGGAGTTACGCCGCATCTTCTGGCGGTGTACGAATATTCCTGAATATATTAATCTTGGACCCCACGCGAAGTTAAGTCAATGCGCCGCATCTACTTATTCAATGCGCCGCATCTTACCTCAGACAGAAACTATAAATACCCCAAGGCCAGACGAATTTCAGAGACTTTTTGGTACGTACGATATACGAAGGACAGAAGCCCTAAGCCAAATTCAGACGAAGTAGCAACACAAGACACACCTTGAACGAAGATACAAGAGCTGTAAGAAGGTCCGGCATGTATTTAATTCATTAAGTAGTTTTGTTTTATTGTATTAGTACACTTTAATTGGTCAGGATTGATGGGCTTGTGATCATGGATTTAACCATGCACTTCGACTCCCCTTAAAATTGCTTTCCCATTAATTAAAGTTTATATGTTGATGTCTTTGGTGACTTTTATTAGTGCATTGATAACCTCTGTGTCTAGCTGAGCATTGCTTGGGTCGCCATGCCCCTTCCTCGCCTATTTATTAGATCGCCTATGCATTCTATCGTCTGTAGAAAAGTAGGAAGAAAGATAAATAGGATAGTCATAAGTAATCATTAAGGGTTTACTCGCCGATAAGATTAGAACCAACGAGAAAGGACTTAATCTCGGTGTGTTGCATCGAACTATACACTTCATATAAAACTAGCAATAAAACAAGTGACAAACTACTTAACTATCAGGACAGGTCTTCTTATTGTCTCAAGTATTTATCTGTGTACGTGTGTGCTACTCGCTGATTCGTGCTTATTAGTTTAGTTTATATTTAATCACAACCAAACCGTGCCAGTCTCTCAGGCTGAACCCCCTTGCATTTGATTAGGTTGTATAGCTAACTTAAGATATTAAAATACTGATTAGGATAACTAGATAATACGTTCCACTCTTAGTGATCGACACTCTACTTACCATTATATTCATACTGACCGGGTACACTGCTCGTTAAAGTGTGTGTGTTATTGATAAGTCGGCTAAATATAAATTTAAAACTTGAATACTGCTAAAACCACAACGACATACCGTGGGTATAAATTAGAGCATACGCACGCACGCATCAGTTAGTCATGATTTTTATCATGACTTTCTTTCTTTTCTTCACCTACACGGTGACTTATCCTGTTCTTCACTCCTTCGGGAATGAAGACACTATCTTTGACCCCGGCATTTTCATTTATCATTTATGAGCCGGATCTGTGTATATCTCATCGGTGTGAAACTTTCACGTACTTCAATATTTATCCAAACATCTTCAATGAAAGTTCGATGGAGATTTTCGCTTCCACTTGCTTCCCCAAGAACCAATGAATGCGGGGTCGAGTCAAGCTAAGTGACTCGGTGAACAAAAATATTAGCACACCATATGGGTTTTCACCCATATTTCTGACTTCTTTATCTGTTCTACCACCTAAGTGTGGGGGAGATGCCCACATGTTGTATATATGTAAATTTCAGTGAAAAAAAAATGTGTGTGTATATATAAAATAATGGCTATTAGTATTACCTTTTCACGTTCTAAGTGTTGGTTTAACAGCCGGTACTTTGAATATTGAGGGCAATATTCAGTTCTAAGTGTGGGGGGGAATTCTTGCGAATTTTATCATATGTACCATCTAGTAGCCCCATTTTGGCCAAAATTTTAAAATTTTTTCTCACTTAGAACGCAATAAATGGTTATCAGTCCGCCATGTCTAACCCACATAAGGATTGGCTAATCCGAGAGCAAACGGCTCTTGGTAAAGATGTATCAAATCCGTTTATGGCTTACAATTTGTCAAAAATTTTATGGTATTCGACTCACCATATCTTTATAAGTGAAGAGTTGGCTAGCCCGCAAGGTTATGGCTTGTGGTAAAGGCATTGGAAAACCATGATTGTTAATCAGCTCACCAAAGATAATAACTGTATTTTATCTAAGAGTTGGCTAGTCCAGAAGCAAACGGATTTTGGTAAAGACAAATCAAATCCGTTGACAGCTGATGATTTGCTCAAAATCATTTGGTTATCATTGTACCAAAGTATCACATACTAAAACATTGGCTACTCCAGAAGTAATGGCTATCTGGTAAAAAGTAAAATCCATTAAATTTTCATAAAAAGATTGCTAGGGACTAGCAATAGTTTAGTGTGGGGGATTGATGAGTGTCTAAATACTCATCATTTCTGTCACATTTAGACTGCAAAAACATTTAAAAACATGCAGATATGCTTCAAAATACAGAAAATATCATTTGTTTGGGTGTTTTATGTGTTTCATGTGCAAAAGGATTGAAAACAGATGAAAATGAACAAAGTTTGCATAATTGGCAGTTTCAGTCCCTGAACTTTCACAAGTTGTCAAAATTAGTCCTTTAAAATTCAAGTTTGCAAAATGGCAACTTAGGTCCCTGAAGTTTCAAAAATGGCAAAACAAGTCCCCCGGTTTTCAAAAATGGAAAATTATCTTTTATGGTCCTTGTACTATTGAAACTTGGCAAGAAACACCCCTTTGATAACTTTGGAAAGTTGTCAACTCAGCCCCTCAAAACTTCATAAATTATAAAATTGGTCCTTGTGTTTAATTAACAAACCAAACCGGACCTATCTTACAAAAACCCAAAACAAAACCAAACCCAGCCCATTCACTACACTTACCCAAGCCCAATCTCCAAATAACCCAGTCCACCCATTTTATTAATAAAACCCAAAACCGTTTGACCCCAGTCAAACTCTTATACCTTACCTCAAAACCACCCCGTTTACCGCCAAACCAGAAACCACCCACCACCTCATCACCACAGCTGTCTACCCACTCTCCTCCACCTCATCCCTCCTCCTCAACACGCTACCTAAGAATCGAAAGAGCATTTAATGCTTGTTCCCATCGCTAATCAGGACCAAATTCATTTCTACAGTTTTCCCGCCAAAAAGAGAAATGGACGATTATGATTGACTCTAGCAAAAGGAGTGGTGGGATTTAATCAGAAGGATGAGGACAAGCTTTTTGGATATCTATTTAAAGAAATGAAGATTTAGAATAAAAGTTGTCACTAGTTTTTAGACCAATTCGTAGTGTAAAATGTTGTTTCAATTTCTGTTGTTTAAACTTATTGTAATTCACATTTCAGTAATCAATTCAGGTTGTTTTTCAGTTAATTGTTCTAAGTTGTGTACCAGTTTACAAGTTTAAGAAAAGTTCAAATTTGCTTATAATTCGTCTTCAGTTAAATGTTTGTTAATAACTCATCACAAGCTCAACAATCACTCATATAAGCTTACATAAGCTCTCAATAGCTTTTTGTAAGCTTCTATTTAGCTTTAACAGGTTCTATCTAGAAAGTCAACAAAAGTCAAAGAATAAGCCAAATAAGCAATTTGGTGGATAAGCAGTTCTGGAAGCTTAAATTAGGATTATAGCTTGGATTTGACAAGCTAGGCATATCTCTGATCTAGTTCCTTTATTTCCTACCCCAAAACAGTTGTAAGCCATTTTCAAGTTCTTTGCATTATTTTCCATTTTCACTGTTACATAGCTTAATTTCTGCCTTATTATAGTCATTTTGTGCTTATTGGTAGTTTATAAGTGCTTTTTGTCAATCTCATCAGTTTAGAATAGCTTTTGTTTCATTTTTGCTTAAAAACCTTTAAAAAGCCAAAAATAGCTAAACCTAGTTTATGCTTATTAATTGCTTATTTCCAGTTGATAGTTACTCATTAGTATTTAAATAAGTTAATTAAACTTATTTCAATCAAAACCTAGCTCAAAATAGGCTGTTTCATTTGAAAACACCAACACAGAACACCTTAAAAGAGTGTTTGGTTTAAGCTTGTTTCATGGCCATTTGAGCTTGTACTGTTCATTGACCATTTTATCAGTTTTAATCTAGCTTAACTTAGAGTAAATAAGCTGTTTCTGAGTTCTCTTGAGCCAATTTGCTAGGTTTCTTAGTTTGGAGCCATCTGTGACAACCTTAGAACCTGAAAAGTCCAAATAAGCTATTTATAAGCCCAAGCTCTTGTGGACCTTAATTTTGGCATTTCTGAGTTGCTTTAAGTCTATTTAGTGTAATTACAAGAGTTGGATTAGGATCATTTGGTTTTGTGCTCATCTGCACAGGTCTGCACACAGCAGACCCTCACCATATGTGCAGACTGCATAGTTTTTAAATCCCCTTTTTAGTGCTTATTAGTGTTAAGCTTGGCCTGAATCTTTTGTTTATCAGTAGTGTGGTAGGTGTTCTTTATGTATTCCATTAGTCAGACCCCAGCTTAGCTTATTAAAGCTTAAAAACAAGCTCAAAACTTGCCTGTTCAAGCCAAGTATGTACTGAGCCATCAGTACAAACTTGCCTAAACTAGCAACTTCCTCAGCTTATTTTTAAGCCATAAATAAGCTCCCCTAGTTCTGATCTTGGGTTTTTAAGGACCTAGCTAGGTCTTCTTTAAGAATCACCAGTTTTTGTGGCTTTTAAACCTTAGCTTATTGCTTAAAAATAAGCCCAAACTTGCCTAGGTGGACTGGATATGCCCTGAGCATATCAGCAGACCCCTTAGCCTCTTTTTGCTTATTTTGTGCTTATCAGCTTATTGCCTGAGCTCTTTCTGATTCCCTTTAGCTTATTAGCATAGTCTCAGTCTAAAATAACTTTTTCCAGTTTCCCATAAGCCCTTATGAGCTAGTTAGCTTATTTTGAGCCAAAAGCTCATTATAAGCTTAAAACTGCTAATCTGCTTATTTTTAAGTTCTAAAATTTTTATCTTCATTAAAGTTTGTTATTTTCAGTAGTGAAATAGTTTTGTAAAAGAAAAACCAAGAAAATCAAAAATAAAAAAATAGTGATAGCTTCTATTTAAGCCATTTGGCTTATTTTTCTGCTTTTTCATTAAGCACTTTTCATTTTTATATTTTTCCTAGCTTCCTGTACTTATTTAATATTTCTATAAAAAATTTTAGATTTTTCTCAGATCATTTCGTATTTATTAGAATTTTTGTTAGTTTAAAAAGTATTTAAATAGTAATTAATTAATAATAATTAGATAAAAAGTGTAATAATTATATTTTCAGTTTTAAAATAAGTTTTATAATATTTTAGATTTTTCTAAGTCATAATTTCACTTTTCTAGCTTTATTTCATATTTTCTTATATTTTAGGGTATTATTAAATAGTTAAAAATAGTTTTTAATTAATAATAATTAATTAAATAGTGTTAAAAATAATTTTCTTTTTCCAATAATTTTCTTTTATCATTTGGATTCTAAAAATATAATTTTCACATCCGTAGGATTTATATTGGTCAGAATTCACGTTTTATTTTGTATGTTTACGTAATTTTTATTTAAATGTACGTTTTTAAGTTTTAAACGTTTCTAAGTATTTTGTTTTCAAGTACTTGTTCTTATAGCTTGTTTAAGCTATTTTCTTTTATATTTCCTTAGTTTAATCACTCAAAACCCTTTCCTGTTCAATATTCACCCGATCACAGATTCGTTTTATTACAGTTTACACACCTCGCTGGGACTTAACGACCCGGGGATACTCTGTACTCCTTGGTAAATTGTATTGTGCCCTAGATTGTTTGACTCTTGTTGACCATTTACTTGGTCAATATTAGTTGACCATTTGGGAGGCAATCAGGAGGTTTAGGACAAAACATGTTTGTGAGTTTTGGGAAGTGTAGGATAAAATGGGCTAAAGAATAGAAAAAGGGAACATCACCTTCGACCATAAGATGGCCGGTCCCCTTAATTAAGGGGCCGGTCCCCTTAAATATTAAGGGGGCCGCCTAATGAATTAAGGGGGCCGCCCATCTGCTGATTTCCAGGTTACTGGAAATGGGTTTTTGGCAGAAAATTATTGAAAGGGTTGTGTTTTTGGGTTTAGTTTCAAGCAAGTCCAATTCTTTAAGGCAATTTATCATTTAATAACTTATGTATGCAAAGCATGTTTCATAAGGACATTAAGCACTTCTGTCTAGCATGCAACCTACTTATTAAGCAAGTAATATACATAAATTTATGGACAAGAAACATGATACCAAGTAATTCCTAATATGATTTTTAGGGAGATGGGTTTATGTTAATGAATCCTAATGAGTGCAAAGCAATGGGGAATTGTGATAGCATGGACTTCTAGACTTGTACCAAGCAAGATCTTAATGAGAAAACTATGGTTTTTCAGATTTGATTTAGTTTACTTATAAATGTCATATACATAAATATAGATGACAAATATGAGATTACCATGCATGATTTAAATAAGTGTTTTTGGCATTATTCAACAATGTTTGAGAGTAAGTTTTTATGTGGATGTGAAAAATATTTTAATGAAATAGTTTTGGTTTTATTTCAAAATGTTTTTATGTGGAAAGAAAACATATTTTTTCAATCTTTGGTTTTGATAAACACGTAATTATGGACACAAGTTTGGAAGAAAGGTAGGATGGTGAAACATGTAAAATAGAAAGATGTCATAATCTTTTGAAAAATCATTTTTCCAAAATGTGAAGTTTTTGCATAATTAAAAACAAGTCCCATTAATTATAGGTTTAAAAATAGTGGTTATAAAAGATCTCATGCTCAAGGGTATTGGTTAAGTCTATTGCCACATGCTACCCTTTTCTATATATCCTATGGCATTTAAGCATGTATTATGACTAAATACAAAAATACATCATATCAGAATAGTTAGAGAAAAACAAAAACTATTATAATAACTATGCATTCAACAACTAAGCAAATAATTACGAAGGCATGCAATCAAATCACATACGAGCAAGTAGACATCTAGAAATTTTATATATGCAAGATGACATAAATCTAGGGATGAAAAGCTCTAATGAAAAACAAAGTTCATAAAAGTAAACTATCGTTAGGTATATTTAGGAAGAATAATGTAATCAAGTTGGAGAATGAGTATGAGACTATTACTAGTGGTGCTCAATTCAGGCTAAACACGACCATTTTTACGGGTTACACACACCCAACTTCTCACATAGAAGCAATTCAACCGTTAGGTCAAATTGAATTTCTAGTCAATAGATTCTCCAGTAGTCATTCTCTTACTAGAAGGAATTAATTTCCTAAATTTACCTATCGAAGAATACCAAATATGAAGTTTGCTTGGCTCACTAATTAAGTTCCTAAATTTCTAGTTAATATAACCTGACATCTCTAGCACGTTTGACGTCGCACACTCATCTATCTTGATGCCATAGTCTACAAGAGGTTGTTTCATCCATAGTTTTCTAAAGCGAGAAACCTAATCTTACTTCAATGTTAATGATTTATCCACTTAGCTTAATTTACTTCATCACCAAGAGTATTCTAATAGTGGACATATAAGATCTCCATTTTAAATTTGAGAAGGCTAAATGAGTTCGACAGTGAATACTTCATTTAATACTTAGGAGGCTAACTAAAGGGTTTCTAATTTATTAGACCGCAGAACGAATATAACTAAAGTTTAAAGGCAAAGCAACCTATCAAACTAAGCATATCCTAAGGCATTAATAAGATTATATGCAAGAAGTAATTACTTATGAAATTTTAAAAAGAGAACTTACCTCACGTCCTAGCTTTTCTTCGTAATGTTTCAGATGATGATCGACGTGTGAATGATAGGTGAGTCTTCAAGATAACCAAGATGTGAAAGTATATCATGGCAAGCTTCTAACACCTTATTAAATCGAAGCGGCTTGACCCGAACATGTCTTGTACTAGACTCATTTGATATCTTAGCCTTGATGCATATGACGTCTTATGTAGAATCTTCCACATCTTCATTACGACCGCATCATGTCTTATTAGTAAGGTTCTTTTTTATTATGACACCATGATGACATTGGTCATACATAGACGAGATGGCAAGATAATCCATAAATATTCCACGGATGGTGATCTTCTCCTTTGTCTGTGTCACTCCATGATTTTGGATTGAGATCACTTTGGAGTTGATTCATGTAGTCTTCGTCGTTAATACCTTCATTAACAACATTTGAACTAGTAGCACATGTATCTATTTTATCTAAATGTTTATCTATTAAATTTTCTAAGATAACTAATTCATGTACAAGATCAAAATCCTCATCTTTGGCTTGACATTTTTCTTGATGAAAGTTTAAGAGATTTTTCCAAATATCATTTGCCGTTTGACAGAAAGATATTCTTTCATATTCAACTTTCGGCAAGGTTTTATAAATAATTATTTTAGCTTTATTATTTATGTCATTCTTTGTTTTCAAATAATCATTTTGAATTTCAAAATCCGTTTTTGTTTGACTTTCAAAATCACCAATCGAAATGACATGCCAAAGATCTAGATCAATTGATTTCACATAAATTTCAAATTTATTTTTCCATTCAAGAAAAGTATAGTTTTCAAATAGCGGTGGTTTTTGCATAAATTCCCCTTCTAAATATTTTTCGGATTTCATAGATCGATTCAAGTTTTAAAATACAGTATATTTTAAAGATCTTGATTGACGTGGCTCCTGATACCAATTGTGGAAAACTAGAAGGGGGGTTGAATAGTTTTACGTCTTTTTAATTTAATTATAAAAACTTTGTTTCCTTTTAAAACCTTAGATTTGAGTTTATATGAAAAATGATACTTAAATAATATTATTAATTATATGTGTATCCTTTTAGATTTGTTATAAAAGTTTTCTTTTTATGAATGGAGTTTTAAATTGATCTTTATGTGAAATCAACTTCTAATTAATACTAACAGTTATATATGCCTATATGTATGAAAGTAATGACGATATAAAGAAATAAGTAAGAGATGGAAAGATCAAACCGAGACACGAGGGATTTATAGTGGTTCGGCTACAAGGACACCTTCCTTGCCCTACTCCACTCCCCGAGCACACCTTGCTCGAGAGTTTTCTTCACTACTTCAACAAACTCCCTTATGGCGGAGAAAACCTTACACAACTTTAGCTTACACCGGCTTAACGACACAAAGCTAGATGTCGGGTTCTAATCGTAGCTAGAACCAATCTCACAACTTCAATCACAACATGTTCACGACTTATTCATGACTTCTTCACGACAGCTTCACGACTTCAACACAACGGCTTCACGACTTCTACAAGACGACTTCACAACTTCTAAGCTACGGCTTCACGACTTCTACACAACAACTTCACACCTTCTAAGCTATGGCTTCACGACTTCTACACAACGACTTCACAACTTCTACATGAGGACTTCACGACTTCTAAGCTACGGCTTCACAACTTCTACATGACGACTTCACGACTTCTAAGCTACGGCTTCACGACTTCTACATGACGACTTCACAACTTCTAAGTTATGGCTTCACGACTTCTACATGACGACTTCACAACTTCTGAGTTATGGCTTCACGACTTCTACACCACGGCTTCACAACTTCTACACCACGGCTTTACAACTTCTACACCACGACTTTACAACTTCTACATGACTTCTTTACACCACAACTACTTATACACCTTCTTCACTACTTACACACTACACTAATCTATTCACTCATGTTCACACCTACTATACACACCTTATACACAAATGAATGAATGATTTACAAACTTTACTAAACTAACAACTTAAGTAACAAGATGACACTAAGTTGTAATACTTCTAGTCTTGATTGATAGAAGTATTCTTCTTTTGCACAAGGATGGTGGGTTGATCACTTGGAAACCAATGCTTAAGAATCTATGATCAAAGGATTTTGGAAAGGATATAGAAAGAAAAGAGGAGATTTAGAACAGAAGGTTTGAGGTGCAAAAGGTGAGGAAAAAGTCCAGGGGAAAACCAGTATTTATAGGCAAAAACTGGACAGCTGGAGGAGCGTGCCGGCCCCCTTAAATAGGGGGGCGGTCCCCTTAAAATTAAGGGGGCCGCCTTGTATATTTAAGGGGGCCGCCCCTTCAGACCGTTGCCCAGTTTTGTCTTTTTGTGGGGAAGGTTTTTCTGGAACATTTTTGCCATTTTTGGTTGAAAATTTGAATTCATATTTTTATAATAGATTAAACATATTTATTTAATACCAAAAATGTTTTTCAAAAATATATAAAATGTTTTTGACATTTTATAAAAAGTTTAGAGATTAATAAAATGTTCCTTTGATTATATAATGCACTAAGCACTTGTTTATTCATACCTTAAGTGATTAAATTGTAGAAATGAATATTTACAACTAAATACTTGTTTATTTGATAAGTTTATGTTTAATGAGTTTACATTTTGTGATTATCAAAACATAGAGATATGAATAAGTATGAATAATGTTTTTAGGCATTATTTATATCAACACGACCTCAATCCTTTATTTGCTTCCAATCGATCGATCGACTATATTTCTTGCAACAAGGACGATTCAATCGATCGACTCAATTGATCGATCCTTTCTCTTTACTGCAAGCAGCCTTAATATATCACACTAACTAGTGCTTTCATTTTGAAATTTATATATAATATTTATAAATAACAATAATTTTCTTTTTAAAAAAATATAAAATTTAGGGGTTATTAATCAAATTTATAAATATATTAAAAAAATATGAAAATGGATAATTTTATGTATGGCTATATAATTTATTTAAAATTTAGCAGCTACACATTTATTAATTACTTTTTTTTTTTTTACAAAACCGACACATATATTTTTATAGACTTTTCTTTATGGATGAAATTTAGATGGATTTGACTATATTATTTCAGTTTTAACTTTTTATTGTATAATGTGATGAATTCATATTTCATATGTGGCAAAATCAAACTCTTTTACCGGCCAAATTGAAAAATCCTCAAACATTTGACATTTTGTATGTTCTTAATAAGAGATTGAAATGCATCGACCTATAAGTCACCTATAATTCAGTTACTTCTGGCATTAGTATTAACGTATTACTGATACTAACATTTAGGAAAGGGTAAAAGCCATAAATTACCAATGAACTTACCATTTTTTACCATTATAGGTAACAAACTTTTTTATTTCCAAAATAGGTAACGAATAAAAGTATTTTGTCCCAAAGTTACCAATTTTCACATAAACTAATGGCCGTTAGTCTTTTATACCCTTGTGTTCTTTGCATCGTTAGTCCTTTATAATAACGGCCGTTAGTAACTTTCACCACCACCTCCCACCACCACCATCGCCACCACCCACCACCATCGCCACCACCCATCACCCACCACAACCACCACCCACCGCCGCCAAAACCACCCACCGCCGCCACCACCACCAACCACCACCCATCGCCACCACCACCACTGCCACCCACGTCTACCGCCGCCACCACCACAAACCAACACCACCACCACCCACCAACACCCACCACCACCACCCACGTCCACCGCCGCCACAACCACCACCACCACCACCCACCGCCACCACCACCACCCACCCCCACCACCACCACCCACGTCCACCGCCGCCACCCACCACAACCACCACCACCACCCACCGCCACCACCACCACCGTCACCCACCACCACCACCACCCACCGCCACCACCGCCACCACCACCCACCACAACCACCACCACCTCCATCGCCACCACGCACCGCCACTCACCATACATATAGTGGTGGTGGTGGTGGGTGGTGGCGGTGGTGGTGGGTGGTGGCGATGGTGGAGGGTGGTGGTGGCAGCGGTGGTGGTAGTATAAAGGACTAACGATGCAAGGAACACAAGGGTATAAAGGACTAACAGTCGTTAGTTTATGTGAAAATTGGTAACATTTGGACAAAATACTTATTTTGGTTTGTAACTTTAGACAATAAAAAAATTTGTTACCTACAATGGGAAAAAATAGTAAGTTGGTTGGTAATACGTGGCTTTAACCCTTTAGGAAATGAAGTAATAAGTGATAATTTTGTCATTCTTCTTAAACTTATCAATAAAATGATAAATACATAAATTTAAGGACAAATTAAAACACATGCTCAGCCCAAAGGATGAGCAAAGAAGCCCCAGTAAGGTAAACAAGCGGCCCATATAAGTAACTAAAGATAAAGAACCAAACGAAAAAAAAAAAGACAAAGGATCTAAAGTACATAACAGACTTAACACTTTCCATATCATATTTTAAACCTCTCAAACTAACTTTTGTCGAAGTTGATAGGCCTAGTGCTAGAGGGTTTCGGAGGGGTGTGCAATAGGTGCCGTCGCATAAGGCCTCCACTTAAAAGATGCCACATTTTTATTAGTTTTACATATAAATACGTATAATATTAAGCATATATGAGTCATATGATTCAAGTTTATATGCAATTTCATTTTAGTTTACAAGTGTAATAGGGTCTCTTTGTTGTTATTGCCTAGGGCAACCGAAAAACCACGGGATGGCCTTGCCTAGTACAATTTGAGTTGCTTACTAACCACATACAGAATTTGACAAGTTTTATTGGAAGGGTCAAACTGTAACATATATATGTTAGAAAGGTCAATTTAAAGTTTATTTAACATTTATTCTAATTGTAATACCTACCACTACAAAGTGTAAGGATTAAAAATATATTAGTGACTAAATTTTTTGAAAAGGCCACAACCTCTCCTGGTCTCCACTAAATTTTGTCCATGTTACTAACCAAAAGGTAGTAACAAAACATGTGTGGGATATTAAGCGGTTTAAAATTCTTCCAGTAATCTGTCTTTTAAAATAACCAATGCTAAACTAAAGCGCACAGGAGAATATCATATACTCTAGGCACCACAAAATATTTTTGGTCTAATGAAACATAAAAAATAAGTATTGCCAAAAGTAAAATAAATGTCATTGAAAGTACAAAGTGTCGTCAAAAGTAAAAACATGTCACTAAAATTTTTATTTTATTCTCTTACATTTAAAAAAGTGTAAGTAAAAGTTCAGTAAAATGACAAAACAAATGTGAGTACATATTTTTAGCTTTTGTGACACGTTTTGTTTTAAAAACGAGTTGGGAAACCCGCACGTTGTTGCGGGAATGCGGTGCGAAGTCTTGTTTGAAAGCTAGTTATTAAGGATTTTCGTAGAAAAATTAATTTTTTTTTTTTTTTTTTTTTTTTTTGAATTCTAGAAAAACTAAATTAATTTTTTATTTTAGAAATTGATTTTTTTTTTGGAAATTGAATTTTTTTTCCCAAATTGATTTTTTTTTTCTAAATTAATTTTTTTAGGAATTTTTTTTTTTTTTTTGGAAATCAATTTTTTTTGAAATTGTAAAAAAATTAAATTAATTTTTTTTTCGAAATTAAATTTTTTTTCCGGAAATTAATTTTTTCATAATTTTTTTTTTGAAATTCTAAAAATATTAATTTCGAAATTTCTAAATTTTTTTTTTCGAAATTATTTTTTTTTAGAAAAATTTTTTTTTTTTCCGAAATTGATTTTTTTTTTCGAAACTAATTTTTTTATAATTTTTTTTTAATTGATTTTTTTTTCGAAACTAATTTTTTTAGAAATTTTTTTTTCCCGAAATTAATTTTTGTTTTTCGAATTCTAAAAAATAAAATAAAATTACTGTTCATCGGCCCAATGTTGGTTACTGTTCATCGGCCCACTACTGTTCCTTTTAATGGAGCACTGTTCATGGCATCACGCTTTTTGTATATTAGTTTTAATATAATGTCATTAAATCTTAAAATTTTAAACTTTTGCTCATTTTTTTTTTTATATTACTAAAAGTTTAGATTCCATGATATTTTTTTATATCATTAAACTTCCATCACTAAATGTCTATTTTCTTGTACCAATAGGCGTGAGGGTGCTTAGTACTTACCCAGTAGCCCAATTGGATTATTTTGCTAAGCCCAGTTTCTACTTTTGGAATTAACCCCAGACTTGGTAACAAAATAAGAAGTTGAAACACTTGGTAACAAGAACTGCTTGGATTATTTTGCTAAGCCCAGGGTGCTTAGTACTTACCCAATAGCCCACTGGTAATTTATAATAGGCTTTGTTTGTAACATAGAAGTTGAAACACAATACGAACTGCTTGCCTCGTGTACCAGCAGCATGCGTGAAAAGCTGATCTTTGGTACTACTTTCATAGTTGTGCACTCTACTATTTTGATTCAACTATTCAAGTGTGTTCAGTGATTTCAATGACACAGGAGCGGCTCAATCTTTACGGTGCTCTAAAGCGAAATTTCAAAATAAGGTCGTATAAGTATTTAGTTATTTGCAAAAAGATTCTTTATATAAAATTTAATCTTTATAACTTATTTAATGTAAAATCTTTGATTAAGTCTTAAAATTTAGTTTTGCCTATTATTTCATTTTTAATCGAGAAATTGCTCATTTATCCAATCTCTTTTTGTGATATTTTGGTTCTTTAATTTTGCTATATTTTGGATCTTTATTAGTTGGATTGATGGAAAGCTAATTGAGTGGGTAAAAAAAACAATTAAAAAATAAAGATAAAATGAGAAAGGAAAAAAATAGAAAAATCAAACTTCTAAAAGAAGTCTAGCAATAATTTTGGTTTATGCAGCAGCAAAATTAGCTTAATGACCTACTCCTTGTTTTTTTATTTACATGGAATATTAGGCTTAGGTTGTTTTATAAATTGTAGACCTAGGATGTAAATTAACATTTGCTCAAAGTTCTCAATTATGATCAGTTTTAGCAAGCTTAGGCCTGCCGAGCCTTTCAACATCATTGCACTAGATATGATGGCCGAAAAACTGGTGTGACCGACTCTATATATGCAAAAAAATTGTAAAGTTGGGTCCTTAGAAAAATCGGAGGCTTAAAACCCTAACTTTAATTGAGTTACCTTTGAGCCATCCCTGCAATGACATCCAAGCTGTAACTTAACAGTGATTTTGGATGTGTTTCAGTTAAAGTAGATATTGCCAACTTGCCATCCAAGTAGCGTTTTGGATAATCTGGAAGCATAAGAACAAAGTGCCATGCTTGCAAAGAATTTTGTGATTGATACTTTGACGGTATTTTGCTTTAGAACAATCTAAAGCATGCATCTCTTTGATAACTGATTAACTACAGAATAATCTATTAAGAAGATATTGTCTTGATCCAAAAGGGTCATGTAATTTATGTTTATCATACCCGAGCCAATAAGTTCTTGATGGTAAACGCAAATACAATTTTTTGTACATCTGGGAAGTTTATTATAAGTGTCATTTATACGGTATTAATTAAGGTACTTTAATTGATTAATCTCATTTTATAAAATTTATTTTGTTAACTAGCTCGAAGTACCGACAGCAAACTTGGGTGTGGAACGATTACTCAAGAAGCAAAAACTTTTGGGGTAAAAATTTCCTTAAAAAACGTATGGAACTTTACGTAAAATATGGTTTTACGTAGCGAACAATTAATCACCCCTATTTTTGATGCCAACTCCTTAAAACCCCTTAGAAAACGCATGATTTAACCTGGGCAGCAGGTTTTCGCCACCTCAGCAGTTTTTTTTTTTTTTTTTTTTTTTTTTTTTTTTTTTAATTTTATTTTCCAAAATTTACCCTTTTCCCTACCCCCAATTTACCATTTCCATCTTCTTCTTCTTTAACATTTACCCCTTAAATAAAAATTTGGGACCAAGTTGCAATTAGAATCCAACATATTTTTGTCTCGACTGAAATTCATTGCAAGAAGTGACCCAGATTTGTCTTGACTACAATATTGTGTATGTCCATGTAAGCAGGGACGGACATACAATGTTAGAATGGGGGTCACTTGCCCTCCATGGTTAGCCCAAAATCAACAAATTTCAATGTAATTTTTTTTTCATTATTGGGCTTGCCCTCCACCCAAAAATAAACTTGCCCCCCACACAGACTTGAGCCTATAATTTTAAAACAATACTTCGTATCTCTTCAACTAGAATAATACGGATTACACTTTTGTCAAATACATAAAATCAATCTCTGGAATTGGAACAGTCGAACACATCAATCCACAAATCGCAATTCATCAATCATTCAATCTTCATCAATCATTCAATCTTCGGTTCATCAATCTTCTAAATTGAACACCTTCAAATCTTCAATCCTTTCCCCAAAATTTTGCCTCATTAATCAACTTTTGCATCTTTCGAGTGTGGTAAGTAATAACCCTAACCTCAATTTTAATTATGTAAATTATAAATTTTTGTTATAAATTACAAATTGTGTTATTGTTAGTTTGTTAGTTTGTATAATTGTATTACTCTATTAGTTTAAAATACACTGATTTTGTGATAGCTTGTTAAGGTAAGATAGCTTCTATTATTGTTATTTTTTATCTTTTTCTGCTCAAACAAGGTGTTCTTTTCTTTTATGCTAAATATAACTTTTTGTTGCTGCAGGGATTACTCGAATAAATTGTTAATATTTTGCACTATGTTTCCGGCTATTTTTTGCACACTAGAAGCTGGAATAAATTGCTGTATAGTGAGGATATTTTGGTGCTCTTTTGGGATGTTGTTTTAGCATAGTAAAAGTTGTTTTTTGGACCTCCTATGCTATTTTGAAGCTCTTTCTCAGCAATATAAGCTCTCATTGATGTTTTCGCACAACGATTTGTAAAGGCTTTTTTTTTGCCCCCCATCTTATGAATTTCTAGGTCCGTCACTGCATGTAAGTTGACCTGTTTTGGTTTACATCATCAGGCTACTTGTGCCCTTTTAAATGAAACTTAAATCAGTACACAAGTTGGCTAAATGTGGGGCGAACTACCATAAATTCAGGTCCCAAATTTTGTATCACATCACATGCCATCAAGTGGTATTCATGTTACTGAATGTATAAGATATGAATATATGATCATATTAGATTATCATTAATTAATAGGTTAACCATTCTGATGTTATAATATCTGATAGTAGCTACCAAAGAAGTTGAAAATATCAATAAAATACCAGAGTTGAGAGTTTTGAAAGTTAGAAAGAAACCCAAACTTGAGAGACCTGTGCAGAATCATTTACCTTGCTCCCGGTTTGGCAGAACATTGAAAAATATGCCCAATGAAAATGTTTACCTCTTCATATCTTGGCCACTTGCTATTATATATGCAGAAACAGTAGCTTGTCTCTTCATATCTTGGCCAAAAATATGTTTTGACTTTTGAGTCAAAGGGTAATGGTGTACTAATACAGATCATCACAAGTGAGCTATATTTCATGGTTTGACTAAGGGAAAAAATCATTAAATAGTAATGAAGTTTCATTAGTGTTCCAATTTAGTCACTCATACTTTTTTTGTTGAGGTTTAACCACTCAAGTTTCAAAAGTGTTTCATTCTTATGTAATTTTTATGTTTGAGTGACCAAAATGAAACAGTTCTCAAACTTCGTTATTATTTTGTGACTTAGATTTTTCTTAAATGTGCATAAGTTGGTTGTACATTTAGTTAGTTGAGATTAGTGAAATTCAGGGGGTGGATGTTTATTATCAAGGTACAACCAAACAATGCAGTTATTTTAAACATTTACACAACAATGGAACACTTTTTAAACTTGAGTGGTTTTTGTGGTTAATATAAAGTTCGAGTGACTAAATTGGAACAGTGGTGAAACTTAGTTACTATTAGGCAACATTTTTCCTTTGCGTAAATGACTAAATGTTCTAACTCATGTCTATTAGTACTACATTTTACAAAATACAAGGGCATCTTTGTAACCGTCGCAGGCTTGAAACTCTACAAGCCCAAGCTAATGACACCGACAAAGGAATAACCCTTTTTGTACCAGAAAATAACGCATTCTCTAACATTAAAAAAGTATCACTTTCGAACCTTACATCAGGCCAACTAAAACAATTGTTATTAGTGTTGTGTTGTTGACCCATCATTCGAAGTCATAAAAACCCAATCCAGAAACATCATTCAAAGTCATAAAAACCATCAATTGTGAGGTGGGTTTATGGTTCTTGGGATTGTTATTAGTGTTGTGTTGTTGACCCATCATTCGAAGTCACAAAAACCCAATCCAGAAACATCATTCGAAGTTATAAAAACCATCAATTGTGAGGTGGGTTTATGGTTCTTGGGATTGTTATTAGTGTTGTGTTGTTGTTAATCTTCATGAAAATCAAACCCACAAAGTGTTGATTTGTGAGGTGGTTTGTGGTTGTTTATAACTTTATGGGTTTGAAGGGAGAAGGGTAAAATGGTCCAATTGGTCAAAAGAACCTGTAACTGGCTTGGTGGGTTAAACTATGCGTTCCAAGATGGGTATTAAGGAGTTGGCATCAAAAATAGGGGTGATTAATTGTTCGTTACGTAAAACCATATTTTACATAAAGTTCCATATGTTTTTTAAGTAATACCCCAAAACTTTTCTACAAAAAATTTCCTTACCGAAAATGTAATGAATAGTAAACACAAGTTGTCTAGAAAATCATTGTTAGGATGAGTTAGGTTTAGGGGTGAGCATGGGGAGGGGTGGGGCGGTTTTATGGTAAAACCAAAAATCGAACCGTATATTTCGGTTTTTGAAAACTACAAACCGTTTGGTGTCGGTTTTTTTGGTTTCGGTTTTTTCGGTTTTTGACATTGAATCGGTTCGGTTTCGGTTTTTATTTGGTTTTTTCTTACCTGAAAACAAGCAAGTTTTGATCTTATATAAAGTTTACGATTCCTAGTTTTCAAACAAAAATATTTAAACAAATATCAATAATAGCATAATATCCAGCAATCCAAAGCTTCGAAAAAACATACGAAACAACCAAACATGAATCTAAAATATAAAATGCATTTCTTTGCGGCTTTGCACTTTTCGCCCGCAAAAACATTCAAAGAAAACTATTGCTCGAAAACAAAGATATAATATATATAAATATAACAAATTTAAAAGTATAGATAATAAACAACACTTTTGTTTTTTTTAATAGATAAAGTTGTATATTCAAATCTTTAAAATTAAATAGCAAATCTCTTATATAGATAAAAGTATATATAAATATATTTAAAGGTGGGGCGGGGCGGTTTTCTCGGTTTGGTTTTTCTTATGAAACCAAAAACCGCCCCAAACATTCGGTTTTTATAAAATTCAAAACCACCACCATCGGTTTGTCAAATGGGGCGGTTTTTTTCGGTTTTTTTTGTTTCAATTCGGTGTTTCGGTTTTTGTGCTCACCCCTAGTTAGGTTCAATAAAGATAAATAGAAAAAATCAATATTAAATAGGACAATTTAGTCACTCAATTTCAACCAAAATGAAAAAACTTATTTATATAATTTTTTTAATTAATTTATTTATTTTTAAGTAAATATCTTATAAACTGTTTATCGCTAAGTAAAATTAATTAAACCATTATATCGAACAAAAAATCATCTTTCTATATATATATATATATATATATATATATATTTGCGAGTGTTAAAATTTACGTCTCGAAAAATCACATGTGATTTATAATAAGAAAACCAGATGTGATTTAGTTTTAAATTTCAAATCAAAAATAACATCTCACTCCAGGATATTCAATTTTTTAAAAAGAAGGCGGAAAATGAATAACCAAGGTTTGTACATTTGATTTTCAAATTTTCGTTGATCTTTATGGAACTCACCTCTGCTTAAACAACGAGTATGTTCATGTTATCATATACAACCTGGTTAAATCGAGTGTCAAATAATATTTCGATGCAATAGTTGTACTAGTTATATACCCCGTGCATATTGGAGCCTTTGGCTTAAATCTTACAATGTTCTTTTAAAATAAGTCACCATATATCTAAATTTCACCTGTTTGTGATTAAAAATTATGTATTATCTAATTATAATAATTAAATTAGTTAAGAATGTAAATTTTTATCTTAGCATTCTAAATTTTGTCTGGTGCATACTGTTAAATAAGATTTATCTATAACATTATATAAAACATTGTATATCTAAATTGTTATAATAGCCGTGCACGCGCGGGTTTTTACATAAAGCTTTCATTATATATTAATAACGATTAATATTTTGTATAGGTTTTTGTTGGACGAATGAATTGACTTTGTTTAATTGGCGTGCTGTTGAGCTTGAGTTGTTTAAATTTAAATATTTATATCATGTTTTATACATTATGTATATTTAATAGTACGTAGCGGCCCTTGAAAATTTGCTTTTCCGGATATCCTTAAAAAAATTTAAATAGAAATTACATGCGTTGTTGCTATATATACAATATCATATTATTTGCATCTCACAGTAACTCGTTGGAACGTGTCTTCATTGAAATTTATATTCCTGTTAATAGTAATTTTAGCCTTATTTATATTTTAAAGTGTGTACGCGCGGGTTAAACTCATAAAGAGGAATAACTTGACTCGTTATTGAATGTAGATAGTAAAAAAAAATGTCGAAAATCCTTACTTAATCTTATAAAGAATAATAACATGAGTCGTTTGTATATGCACTACAACATTCGACCCTTTCGGCGGGGACATGTCTCCGCCAATCACTTTCAGCGGGGACATGTCCCCGCCGAAAGGTCCCCGCTAACAGCCCGCCGCTGATACATTTGGCGGGGACAGATGTTAACTTTTGGCGGGGACATGTGGGTCCCACAGCCTTTGAGCTGATCAAACTTGGTCCAGCGTGACATTACTTTTGGTGGGGACATGTCCCCCCCCCCAAAAAAAAAGTCCGTTAATTAACCAGAAAGTCACTTAATTAAGGGATTATGATAATTAATTAAGTCTTTTGGCGGGGACGTGTCCCCGCTAAAAGAACCATCCACTGTTGCAGTAAATTCTTTTGGCGGGGACATGTCCCTCTGTTGCAGTAAATTCTTTTGGCGGGGACATGTGCCCGCCAAAAATAGTAATCCACTGTTGCATTGAATTTTTTTGGCGGGGACAAAAGCCTCTGATCCATTTTGCAGCATACTGCTGCAAAATGTGTAATTTCCAGATTTTTTCGGGAAAAAATCTACAACATCACAACCTGTATATTGCTACAACACAACAAAAGACTCGCATCACAAATTCGCTAAACATAATATCATACATATTCAAATTCGCTAAGTTAACATAATAATGCATATGTATCCAAATTCGCCAAAAACGGTTCAAAAACCATGATCACATGATCATCTACAAAACTATACATAAGCTAACTATCCGCAAAATGGTCCAAAAACTATACATAAGCTAGCTATCCGCAAAATGGTCCAAAACTATACGCGGGGAATAATTTAGCTGGAATCCTAACACATAAACACATAATAATCCTTGTAAATCTACACAACTTTGTCCATAACCCCAAAACAAATATAAACCGACCCATCGGACCCAAACAAACCATACGCTACTCCCCAGTCTCCTCACTACCCCCACTCCCCTCCCTGGTACCTCGAGACTCACCCTGTGAAGCATTTTGTGATCCTGATGTCCCCGGCAAGCCACTCGCTAGCCGCTCGGTCAAACCCGGCTGAGTCCTGGCCCAATCCAACAAAATATCAATCTGTGTCCTTTGCGTGGACAGCTCCTGGGATTGGTTCTGCACGGTTTCCAGCGGCGAGGATGAGGAGGCTTGCTCGCGAGCTCGTGAGGCGCTGAGGGTCGTCTTCTGACCACCGCCGGGTAACACTGGACCTACGCCAGGAATATGACCGCGCTACTTACCATCGATCACGTGGCGCATAATATCCAGGTCAGTCATAGTCGTCCCAAAGGACGTGCTCTCTATTCGCATCCATATCATCTCATTCTGTTTAGTTACAAAAAAAAAAACAAGAAAAGTAATATATAAGTCGTGATTTATTATACTCCCTCCGTCCCAGTAAAAGTGTCTTGTTTTGAATTTTCAAAGTCTCTTGTTTTAAATTTTGACCATAAATATATATTTTTTTGTTATATAATACTTGATGAAAAGTATACCAAATGAAAACACATCTAAAACTAAATCAATTCATATAACTTTCATCAAGTATTATATAACACAAACAAAAATATTTACGGTCAAAGTTGAAAAACAAAGACTTTGAATATTCAAAACAAGACACTTTTACTGGGACGGAGGGAGTATTAGATTAATGTGGGTGAGTTTTTGGAAATAAATTATACTTACGTATCTAGCCTCGGACACTGGAGACTCAAAGACGTCGCCTCTCGTATGGTTGTGTCTGTAAAGCTCGATCAAGTCTCTACCATCCGTGGAGTCGGTGGGGTGGCTCAACTGTTTATAAATAAAATCAATAACGACTCACCCAACACTATATATATAAATAAAATGATTAAAAAGTGTCTTAAGAAGTTATCGCGTATAACAGCTAACGAATGGGATCCATGAATGCTAGAACTCGTGCTCGCGAGCCGGTTTTGCCTGTTGATCGCCCCGATCCTCAACTTCTTTGGGTCTGACCAGTGCTTCACCTGCTTATTATAAATAATAAAAACTATTATATAAATAAAATATTATTATTATTATTATTATTATTATTATTATTATTATTATTATTATTATTATTATTATTATTAGTATGATTATTATTATTATTATTATTATTATTATTATTATTATTATTATTATTATTATTATTATTATTATTATTATTATTATTATTATTATTATTATTATTATTATTTTAAATAATAAAAATTTCATTAAACATAAAAAATCTTACATAAAGTTGGATGGGAGTCTAGACACAAGTTGTGCTCCCACTCCTTTCTGAATACAAAAGCTAACTCTATGAAAGATAAAAACACCACTTTTAGCATTATTTGAGTGACTATTGGCAATAGACTTAATGCGTGAAAGTGTGTTCAAAGCCTCTGTATCGAATTCCCCGAACGTAGAAAAAGCAAAAGGTATGAACTTGTATCCGTTGTCCTCACATTTTGATGCATACTTTCTATTTTTCTTCTCCATAGCATTGTGCAAGGCTACCCCAGGAGCCCATGAGGTCGCCCCACTACCAGCAAATGGAGAGATGCCAGTCACATCCAAGCATGCATCTTTACCCTGAAGCCAATTAAATAATAACAAGTCTACAGGCCGTAGCTCCTTCCCATCCTCCGAAAGGAACCCCATAGGAGCCTCCTTACGCACCATGATCCCAACCTTAGAGCAAATATCCACAAGAATATCACGCACCAGATTATGCCTGAACTTCACGCCCACTTCACTGGAGCAGTGGACCGCATGATCCCCCCATATGTCCATACGATGCACATTACAACTCGGGCAAAGGCTACCTTCAGAGAACATAGGTACGGTGAGCCTATAACACAACACAGATCGGAATTGGCGATGGTTCATCCTCTGACCCAAGCCGTCAATAGGGATGGTTAAAAGAAAATCCTGTGCATGTGGGCCGCGTATACAACTGAGAACAGCGACCTGTCTTGGACTTAGCGAGAACTTAGAAACTAGGTCTTTCTCAATGACTCCAAAGTAACACTTTGCCAAGGTTTTCATCATTTGGGGGCAGAAGCGTCATCGGTGACAGCGAGAGCGTCTATGTTACAAGTAGAGTTGAAAGTATCAAGAGCATGCTGAAAAGAAGGACCATAGGAGACATTACCAGATTTAGCCAGTATCTTGTCTTGTAGATCACTCGTTTCGAAACGAGAAGCGAGAAAAGCATACTGGATAATGTCACCCGCTGAAAGGACTCCAAGACCACCCAACTTGATTGGAAGAGTGGCAAGCCGCCACTGCCAATCACCAAACCCCGGCCCTGAGGCGGTACCAATCTTCTCCAAGGAAGTACGTAACGACTGATCAACCTAAACCTGGGCCTCCTGTAAATACAAATGGGTGCAGGTCCTCAAAGCATAAGATAATTTTGCAACCCCGACACAACTGCGAAGAAGAAGGAGCTCACATTGGGGATCATGAAGTTTGTGGATTGCCTCCATTAGTGTAATATTATTATTATTATTATTATTATTTTTTTAATTTATTTATTTTTTTAAATAAACATCACTTTATTAGAAACTCATAGGATCTACAAGAAATTAGAGGGGAGCCAAGATACTAACTGGGCTCCCACTCCTCTAGCTATTACAAAGCTAATCCTACTAAAAATATGAGCAGCGACGCGCGCGCGCCGATGTCTTGAGTCACGGAGAACTTTCGGATCCGTTTCAGTAAGGCCACCACGTCTTTCCCAAGTTCCCCAAAGGAGGAGAACGAGAAGGGGAGAAACCCATATCCAATATCAGCACACTTGGTTTCATACTTGACACGCTTGCGTTGTGCTGCATCAGACACCACCCGCCCTGGCTCAAAGTCAACCATACCAGTCTGCGTCAAAGGAGATGACCCTGTTAAATCGACACAAACATCATGTCCACCGTCCCAAGAATAGAGCAATATATCGGCTGGGCGTAAGCTTTTCTCCCTTTCACCACAAAGGCCGATGTCAACCTCTTTACGAACTGAAATCCCAGACCGAGAACAAATATCCGCGAGAGTGTCGCGTACCACGTTGTGTCGGTTCTTAATACCAATAATACCGACACACGACACAGCATGGTCCCCATAAATGTCCCCCGCAAATACCCTGGAGCAAGCTGAGCAAGGCATTTGGACTAAAAATAGGGGAACACCTAGGCGATAACATAAAACACATCAGTAAGTTCTAGCATTCATAGTCTGTCCCAGCCCAGAAATCGGGACCACCCTAAGCCAATCGGGGGTGTAATCTTCCTTTTGCGACCTCCAAAGCAACATCTGTCGAGCGGATAAGCCAAAAATGGATTCAACCGTTTTAGTAACACGTGTGAAATATATATCTGCCAATTTCTTCATAAGTTTGGGGGCAGTGATCTCATCCGGATTACCTAAAAGGTCGAGCTCCATTTTCGCATTAAAGGTACACAAAGCATCATTGAAGGAAGATCCATAGTTTGCTATGCCAGACTGTCGGAGGAGCTTAGCCTGTAGGTTAACAGATTGGAGTCTAGACGCAAGGAAAGAATAATTCAAGACATCACCTGCGGAGTATACGCCAAGCCCCTCAAACTCAAACGGTAGCGTGACCAGTCTCCATTGCTAATCCCCAAACCCCGGTCCAGAAGCAGTGCCAATACGCTCCATAGAGGAACGAAGCGCCGCATCAAAAGAAATCTGGGCACCCTCAAAGATCCGAGGAGAACATGTGCGCATAGAAAAGTATAGCTTTGAAATGCCGACACATGCACGAAGGAGGAGGAAATATTATTATTATTATTATTATTATTATTATTATTATTATTATTATTATTATTATTATTATTATTATTATTATTATTATTATTATTATTATTATTATTTATTATTATTATTACTTTTATTTTTTTTAATAAAACATCACTTTATTAGAAAAACATAGGATCTACAAGAAATTAGAGGGGAGCCGAGATACTACTACTACTACTACTACTACTACTACTACTACTACTACTACTACTACTACTACTAATAATAATAATAATAATAATAATAATAATAATAATAATAATAATAATAATAATAATAATATTATTATTATTATTATTATTATTATTATTATTATTATTATTATTATTATTATTATTATTATTATTATAACGTGTCGATCTAGTAATTTACCTGTTTATCCCAATCCTCAGGCGTCTGGTTCGCCGGACGCTTATTCTTGATCTCTTCAACTTTCTCAACCCCACCTTGCCGGGTAAAATTTTGCAATTTGAATTTATATTTTTTGTTATCGTATCGCTTTCTGAGGTAAGCTTCGATACTTCTGAAAATATCATCTCCATCCGGACCGGCAAGGTGTTCGCCGAGATCAAAGAAATGCTGCAATAAAATATAATTAAAATAAATATACAAATTTAAATAAACAGACAAATTTAAATAAATAAACACATTTAAAATAAATAAACACAATAATTAAAAAAATAAAAGATAAAAAAGCCTTACGTGGAGTTGGTTATCGATGTGGGCCTTGGTGGTCTCGGGAACCTCATCCCACGAATCGTAATGCATGGGAATTGATTCCCGTAACAACGTCCCGACCATGTTGGAGAACCACGAAGAGTGATCGCCCACATCCCTTTCGTGTTCTTCCGGAATCTGATCGATACCGGACGACCAGTCTCATTCCTCATTTGGTGGAGTTTCGCGTTCTTTGTGGGACCACGCACCACCTTCCCGCCTTTGCCAATTTTGGCATTGGGCTTGGGAGGTCTGGAATTAGACCTTGCAAGTAATCAAATTCAAGTGACGATGACATAAAATAACAAGTTATCAATTTCAAATAATGATCAAGTTTAATTAAAATAATCGAGAAATTCTTACGCTGACAGTTAGTGCCTATCCTCCTCGAGGGACCACGGGGTGGCTCATTACCTCCATCGCCACCGTGTCTCCTAGCAACAACATCTGCCATCTGTAAACGTACTAGCACAAGAACATAGAAATTAGTGAAGAAACACATATACGCATATATGTATATGCACACATTCAAATAAATAACAATATATACCAAAAAAGATAATAATAAATAATTAAATAAATAAATAAATAATCACTAAAGTCCTAAAATCATTGACAATAGTCTAACACAATTAGATAAAAAAATTATAAGCACATAACATATTCGCACAATCATTTTCATATATTTACAAACGCATTATGCAAAGATAAAACAGGAGACTGGATTCAATTGGTCAAGCAACCTGAATGTCGCCCAAAGAGTATTCAAATGCTTACAGCCTCCAACATTGCTTCATCAAATAATACTTACAAATTACTACTAGTATATAATATTTTCTGTAATAATATTTAATAGATTCATAATCTGTAAACTTCAAGAAAATGGATAACTAAGTGCTGTCAAGTCCACCCAACCTGTTTTCACCAGCATTAGAAAGCTAACCATATTGACCCTTTACCCAACCTGCCTGACTACCTTTTTTGCAATCTCAAAACAAATGGACCCTTGAATTTCAATAGCAGCATGATGCTAAGTAACTGATTAGTGGTTAAGTGTCTCTTTAAGAAAAATTTTACGGCAACTGTTTCATCTTTCCTCAATAACTCTTATGATATTACAATGATGTTATCTCATTGGATTTTTAGGAAAAAACAATCATCCAACATCGGTAGCAAGGAAAAAGATTTGAATAAGCGTATGTATTTTAGCCCCTGATATGCATAGGAAACTATTGTTAAAAAGGTTATGCGGTTTTTATGACACTGTTATTCATGTAGTCGAATGGTACAACTTATATTGTGTGAGAAAACAAACACCTTCATAAATTTCTGACATTCTTTTCTACTTAACAACACCCGAATTCTTCAATCTCGTGTAAGTTCGGTTAGATAAGTAATATTATCGGCATATACAGGCTGTGGAAAGTCGCTAAAGTTAAGGCTACTTGATGACTACCTACCGCTCTACATAGCGAAGGATAATAGCGTAATCTTTACTTTATATGATGACCTTAACATAAGTACATAACACGTACATATGATGAATGCGGGTTTAATTTGTTAACGTACCTTTCCTATGCGACTCTAAAGCGAAACATTATGCAAAGCAGTCGGTTCTCAGCAGCATCTGTACCCAAAAAACAAAACAAAAAACATAATACACATATATCAAAAATTAACGTATTGCAAAAATTAACACATATAAAAAAATTAACAAAAATTAACATATATAAAAAAATAACAAAAATCAAGAAATTAACAAACATTATCACCTGGGTTTTGTAAACGAGAGGGATAAAGGAAAAAAGGAGATGAGAAAAAGAAAGAATTAATCGATGAGAGAGGTTTAGGAAAGAATCAAACAATGAGAGGAAAGAATTAATCGTGCACAGTGGTGCGAGTGTGGGTGTATTGTGGTGGAGATGATGGTGTTGTGGTGGTGGTGGAGATGGTGGTGCTGTGGTGGTGATTAGTGGTGTTGGTGGAGATGGTGGTGCTGTAGATCGATCGAGAGGAAGATGATGGTATGAGATGATTTTTTTTTTTTTTTTTTTTTTTTTTTTTTTTTTTTTTTTTTTTTTTTTTTAAATTGTAAAGCAGATCTGTTAATAATTGAGGTTAGGTTTTGGCGATTACATTCAGTGGGGACATGGTTGTACACGAGATGTTAAACGAATGAGCCGAGATGATATGGTTATACATGAGATGTTAAACGAATGAGTCGAGATGATATGGTTGTACACGAGATGTTAAACGAATGAGCCGAGATGATATGGTTGTACATGAGATGTTAAACGAATGAGTCGAGATGATATGGTTGTACACGAGATGTTAAACAAATGAGCCGAGATGATATGGTTGTGCATGAGATGTTAAACGAATAAGTCGAGATGATATGGTTGTACACGAGATGTTAAACGAATGAGCCAAGATGATATGGTTATACATGAGATGCTAAACGAATGAGCCGAGAGGATATGGTTGTACATGAGATGTTAAACGAATGAGTCGAGATGATATGGTTGTACACGAGATGTTAAACGAATGTGCCGAGATGATATGGTTATACATGAGATGTTAAACGAATGAGTCGAGATGATATGGATGTACACGAGATGTTAAATGAATGAGCCAAGATGATATGGTTGTACATGAGATGTTAAACGAATTAGTCGAGATGATATGGTTGTACACGAGATGTTAAACGAATGAGCCGAGATGATATGGTTATACATGAGATGTTAAACGAATGAGCCGAGATGATATGGTTGTACATGAGATGTTAAACGAATGAGTCGAGATGATATGGTTGTACACGAGATGTTAAACGAATGAGCCGAGATGATATGGTTGTACATGAGATGTTAAACGAATGATTCGAGATGATATGGTTGTACACGAGATGTTAAACGAATGAGCCAAGATGATATGGTTATACATGAGATATTAAACGAATGAGCTGAGATGATATGGTTGTACACGAGATGTTAAACGAATGAGCCGAGATGATATGGTTATACATGAGATGTTAAACGAATGAGTCGAGATTATATGGTTGGACACAAGATGTTAAACGAATGAGCCGAGATGATATGGTTGTCCATGAGATGTTAAACGAATGAGTCGAGATGATATGGTCCTTAACTTGGTTAGAGGAGTATCTAAGGAGGAAGCTGATAATGAGTGTCTAGGTGGTGATCTCGACTATTATGAACTAGAGGATAATTACATGCAAGCGGGATCTCTTGAGCTCGAATCCGGTTATACATGAGATGTTAAACGAATGAGTCTTTTTATGTTGAATTGAATCAGAAAGATGGAATAGATGTGTATAACTTCCTTAACAATATGTGAATTTTTTCGACTTAATACGTTATTCTATATCACAAAACTTCTATTGTCTTCTTTCTTCTACTGCACAAACATATTAGCACCAACACTTCCCACCAAAATATTGGCGCCAACACTTCCCACCAAAATATTGGCGCCAAAATTTCCCAGCAAAAGCTAGCAGATCTGCTCTATCCTCACAAACACATTATATACACTCTTATCCTCAAAACCGAGCAACCTCACAACCTCTTATCTTCACACCAATTTCAAAACCTGAGATGCAGCGATATAATCCTTTTATGTGTTCTTGTGGAACAGGAAATATAAAACTAAGAAAATCACATAAAAAAGATACATTTGGATGGGAATTTTATGCATGTCCTCTTTCGAAGGTGAACAATCATACATTTCTTATTTATGTAAATATACAAACAATCATAAAATTTCCTTATTTATGTAACAGCCAAGAGAAAAAGATTATGGATGTGGATATTTTATGTGGAAGAGTGAATTTGATGACCGGTTACGAGTAATCTCTTCTGCTTCAACATCTCAAGGTGATGGATCTGCACCAACAGAGTGCTCAAACTATAATGCCAAAGATCTTAGGATAAACATGCTTGAATCACAAAAACAGGTGCTAGAGACAAGAGTAAGGATGCTGGAGGCAAGACTTGAAATGGCAACGAATCCCGACGACCACGACCACGCATGTCAGTCGGCTGTAATACTCCGTGAGCTGTTAGGTGACTTGGACAATCTTCATATGTAGTGTTGGTGTTGTTGTTGTTGTTGTTGTTGTTGTTGTTGTTGTTGTTGTGGTTGTTGTTGTTGTTGTTGTTGTTGTTGTCCTATTTCCGAGATCATCAATTTTGGTTTCCAACGTGCTTTCTCCCCCAACATCATCAGCTTGAGCGTCCAACATCTCTCTATAGTACAGCTTTTTCCTCAACCATTCCAGAATCTGGTCTCTCATCCACGGGCTAATGTTCTTATAAGAACCATATTCATCATAAATTTCGTAGCCATATGTATTAAGAACTTCATTAAAGAGACCCTCCGACGATAAAACCTTTGACCACTCCTCTTCCGGCGTGTAACCAGCCATTGTTATGTGTGTTTTGTGGGAATTAACGATTTGGTTATTTGTGTTTTGCCGATTTGAGGATGATCGGTTAGGTTATATATAAGTTAAACTTTGGCGGGATAAATTGGCGCCAACACTTTTGGCGGGGACATGTCCCCGCCAAAAAACTGGCACTGTGCATCTACACTTTTAGCGGGGACATGTCCCCGCTAAAAGTGAGGGCGGGAAAAAACCCCGGGAACAATTAAGAGTTACTAGTTTGGTCAAATTTTGCCAAATATGAAAAACACTTTCGGCGGGGACATGTCCCCGCCAAAAGATTGTGTTGAAAATTTAGTAAACGGTCAGCGAGATTGTGTGCCAGCTCAGCATCGTTTTTGTCATTTAACGACTTTCGGCGGGGACATGGGCGTCCCCGCTGAAAACGTCCTCGCCTATCTTACATTTTGTTGTAGTGATGTATAATCTGTGGACCAACGTGTATTCATTTGAATATCACAGTAGCTCGTACCTTCATTAAAAATATATAAATAAAAACAAAAATAAATTGCAAAAGGGTATAAAGTCTATGGTTATTTATTGCCGGGTTAATTGACAAAGAAGTTACTAAAGTTTGAGAAAATGTTCGCCTAAGTTACTATAGTTTAAAACGTTACAAACAAGTTACTCAAGTTCACGAGTTTATCAACTGGGTTACTAAAGTTTCAAAAATGTTATACTATGGTTACTCCCAAGGTGGGCAACTGGTTGATAGCCGGTATCCCAGTCTGAAATATATTCCACCTTAAAGAAGTTACTAAAGTTAGAGAAAACTTTCACCTATGTTACCAATGTTTCAAAACTGTCATCTAAGTTACTCAATTTTATTATTATTATTATTATTATTATTATTATTATTATTATTATTATTATTATTATTATTATTATTATTATTATTATTATTATTATTATTATTATTATTATTATTATTATTTTTAAAGTCGGTTTTGTAATAACTATGATACATAATAAAACAGGGTAAAACCCATAGATGTACTAACTGAAGTGATTTATTATACATAACCAACTAACAAAAATACCATTATAAAAAATAATATTAAAAAAAAAAAAAAAAAAAAAAAAAAAAAAAAAAAAAAACTTGGCACGTTTGGTCCCTTTTGTTGCAGAATCATGTAGCGTCTATCCTTTTGGCCAACAGGCGTCTGTAATTATTTTCAAAAATTTTGGTTTATTTGTTTTCATCAGCTATTATCCGTTTTATACGTTTGTGTACGTTTTATACGCTTTTGTACATTTTTGTACCTTTTAATAAGTTTTTGTACGTTTTTGTACGCTTTTCTATGTTTTTGTGTGTTTGTTTACGTTTTTTTTTTAACGTTTTTGTGCGTTTTTCTATGTTTTATGTATTTTTTTTACATATTGTATGTTTTCATATGTTTTTATCCATTTGTACAAGGAACTGAAAGATAGTGTACCCGTTTCTTATCACAACAAACCCACTATCCCCCAGATTGATGGCATGAAGATCCTCGTCTATAAGGGAATATAATCCAGAGTAAACTCCAAAATACATCCCTGTGGTTTACCCAATTTCGCACCATACCTCCAAATTTTTTTTTCACAACATATACATCCCTCCGTTAGTAAAAGTCAAACACAATATATCCACGAGGATGAACGGTGCAAACATTGTGTCGTTAACTTGGACACGTGGCAGTTAAGTAAGGGTATTTGTGTCTTTTATGGTTCCATCTGCTTCTATCACTTTTTCAGTCAACACACTCAATCTACATAAAATTATCATCACATCAATTTCAGTCAACACATAAAATTATCATCCCTTCTATCACTATTACAAATTATCATCACATCAATTTCAGTCAACACACTCAATCTACATAAAATTATCATCACATCTCACACCGGATCTAACCTACACAAACAAGATCTGTTACAAATACATCTCCAAGAGTTAATAAAAACTCTCGATCTACACAAAAAAGGGGAGGAACAAAACCAGATCTGGATCTAAGAACTCCCACAAATTCGATCAAAACATGGTCACCATCACCATCAAAAACCCAGATTCGTTCAACAAAAACACAAACTCAAAATCATCACCAAAAACTGATCTAATCAAAATCAACACAGATTACTAACCCCATCTAAACGATGTACCCAGATCCAAAAGATGTACCCAGATACGGGAATAAAATCTTAAACCCAAAACTCAAGAAGAAATTTGATTAATGGGTTTGTTGGTGAAATGGGTATTTGGGCATCTGGGTGTTCTTCATTTAGGGTTATTGATGTGCAAAAGAGGCTTAATGGGTTGAATCTGTTATGGGTGCTTGTGATTCTTGCGAGATTTGAGACCCCATTGGACAACAGAGAAGACAATTCGATCATTTGAAAAAAATTCCCAGCCGTCATTTGTTTATTCATTCAAAGACAGTTGACATTTTTTTTTTTTTTTTTTTTTTTTTTTTATTTGGTGGATCTTTGATGTTTGGTGGATCTTTGAGTTTGAGTGAATATAGGTTTATGAATATTGATTTTATGAATATTGAGTTTGAGTGAAATCTGGGTTTATGAATATGTTAGATCGATAATTTTTTTAGGGCTAAATATACGAGTAGCCCGGTCTCTTAAGATGTTGGGCTTTTTTGGCCCCAAAAAAGTCGCTTTCTCAAAATAGCCCAGAAAATAAGCGACTTTCAAAAAGTCGCTTAAAGCGACTTTTTTTTCAATTAAGCGACTTACTATTTGTGTCCTTTTGCAGCCAAAAAGTCACTTTTTAAGCGACTTTTTCTAGATTTTAAGCGACTTTTCGCTAGGGGCCAAAAAAAAAATGCCACGTGTTGCTCCCACATTTAGTCGCTTATTCCTTGGGCTATTTTGAGAAAGCGACTTTTTTGGGGCTAAAAAAGCCCAACATTTTAAGCTCCGGGCTATTTGTAGAATTACCCCATTTTTTTATTTGTGTTTGTTAAAGAATTTGAGCTTTGTTAAAGAGGCTAGCTGTTCTTGAAATCTGGGTTTATGAATATGTTTGAGTGAAATTGGTATTAGAGTGGTGAAGTTGTGTGAAATATACAATGACATAAATACCCTTACTTAAAAAGAGATAACTGCCACGTGTCCAAGTTAACGACACAATGTTTGCACCGTTCGTCCTCGTGGATGTATTGTGTTTGACTTTTACTAACGGAGGGATGTATATGTTGCAAAAAAAAATGTTTGGATGTATGGTGCGAAATTGGGTAAACCACAGGAATGTATTTTGGAGTTTACTCGTCTATAAGGGAATATAATCCAGAATTAGACACTAGTGAACGGGAATACAACCCATTACCCGTTTTAACTATAGTAACTTAGTGAACATTTCCCCAAACTTTAGTAACTTATGTGAACATTTTATCAAACTTTAGTAACTTATTTGTCTATTAACCCATAATACATCAGTGCCAAGTAGGAATTTAACCGGTAGTAAAGGTTTAAAACAAAGACAGTAACTTATGTAACCGGTGAGAAAAAGTTGAGTAACTTGTTTGTAATGTTTTAAACTATAGTAACTTAGGCGAACATTTTCCTAAAGTTTAGTAACTTATTTGTCTATTAACCCTTATTTATTATACTTAAAAAGTTATTAAAAAACATAAAAAATGATAAGTTTATTTAAGTCCATATAATTTATTTAAACTTAACAACTAAAGTTTTATTAATTACCCCTCAATCTATATTTTTTTAATTGATACATGTGTTTTTACACATATTTTTTTTGCTAGATGAAATTTAGATTAGTTTGACCAAATTATTTTGATTTTGACTTTTTGGTTTCTTATAGGATAACTCCATTTTTACTACGTGGCAAAACTAAGCTATCCAATAGGTGCAATAATTTTTTGAAAGATTTGATTTCATATTTGTATGTTCTATTATAATAAGAGACTAATTTTTAGACACATGGTTGTTAAATAAGATTTTTTTTTTTAAATTTTCATATAATTATGTAAAATCTTATACACTGATATAGTCATAATACATGTGCACGTGTGAGTTTTTTTACATAAATATTTCATTATGTATTAATGTCGATTAATATTTATTTTCTTTTTTTGTTGAACGAAGGATTTGACTTGGTTTAACTAATATGATATTGAGTAGCTCAAAATGACCCTTAAAATTGTTTTTCTAGATATATTTATTTAAAGTTTAAAGAGGAATTACATGGGTCGTTGCTATATGTACAATCTAGTGTATTTATTTTCATCTTATAGTAACCCGTGAGGCTAAGCCTTTATTTTGATATTTATATTACAATTAATAATAATTTTATCCGTTATTAGCTTTTTAAACCCGTGTACACGCGGGTTAAACTTATAAAGAGAAATAACATGAGTCGTTATTGAACGTGATTAGTAAAAAGAAAAAACAAAAATATTTTTTGAAATATTCTTACTTAATCTCATAAGATGAATAATTTGAATCGTTCGTATATGTACAATCTTATCTATTCATTTACATATCACAATAACTCGTGTTTTTATTTTAATGTTTATAATTTCGTACATATACATCAATTTAATATATAATGATAATACAGAGCAATATTTACTAATAACAACAACATACATGTTGTTTTTTTTAAAAAAATATAAAACATAAGGAGTATTTATTAAATGGGATAATGTACATGAAGGCCACCCAAGTTTTCAACTTTTAACATATAGGCCTCCCATTTATGAAAATAAACTTATAGGCCATCCAACTATTGGTTTGTTTTTGTTTTCACCAATTCCGGCCAAATTTATGGCCGAAAACTATAAAATATAAGTAATAAACTAACCTCTTAACTTATCCAAGCAATATGAATGAAAAGTTTAATGTAAAATACCGATTATACCCTTAATTTAAGTGTGAATTTATATTATTAAAAGTAATTTAGAAGGATTAATTTGACCGGAATTGATGTAAAGGAAGATAAATACATAGTTTGGTGGCCTATAAGTTAATTTCATTAAATGAGCGGCCTATATGAGAAAAACTTAAAAGTTGGGTGGCCTTCCGATATGTTATCTAATAAAGTTATTAAAAAACATGAAAACTGATAAGTTTACTTAAGTTGATATAAAGTAATATATTTAAAATTTAACAACTAAAGTTTTATTAATTATCCTCTAATTTTTTTTTACAAAATCGACACATGACATATTTATGTTGCTGGATGAGTTTTGTTTGACCACATTGACGCCTATTTTGACTTTCATTGGCTAATCAAAAGACTCGATTTTAAAATTAAGCTCTTCCATTGGTTAAGTTAATTAAAGACTTAGTTTTATTATATAAGAGATTATTAAAAGTTTTTAATAAGCGTGATGCATATTTTCGGTGTAAATTTTTAATTTTTGGAAAAGCATACAGGTGTACACACACATGATCGTTCTTGGTGCCACCGAGAATGGATCCTTGGCTAGAGGAAACATACTTGTGTAAGATCAATTATTGAATCAAATCTAGGGGGCGAAGATTAATATATTTTATTGTTCTGATTTGAATATTTATTAGTTAATTCAACAAAATGGTATTGCAATATGAAGTCATAAGCTGCTAGATACAATGTATCACGGGGTTGAAAAAAAATTCAACACCTTTGTGTCTAAAGGGATGTTGATTTTAGTAGGTCTTAGGTTTTGTCTGCTTATGAAGTCGTGATGAACCCTAGCCTGGAATAATGTAAGATCAACCATCAATAATTGAATGGTTGGTTTTCCGTTTACATTTTTAATTGGAAATAAACTGTTTCTTTTATTATGTTTCTAGTTTACTTATAGCGTCATGGCAACTAAATAATCAAACTATTTGAACACCTAAAAAGACCGCGTTTTCTTTGTCTATGTACGTATGGTATGTATTTAGGATTATGAACTTGTCATATAATAGATTTTGTTCAACATGATAAATCGGAATGAATGTAAATGGTTTATGAATGATGCTAACGCAGTATTTGGTATGTTGTAATCAAAGCCGGAATGGAAAAGATTATTACGATGTAATGAAAAAATGTTGTTTCGTAGTGTTTGGTATGTTGTAATGAAAGCCGGAATGGAAAAGATTATTACGATGTAATGAAAAAAATGTTGTTTGTTTACATTTATAGAATGTAATAATTCATTACAAGGAATGACCCATTACACCAAAACCATTCCTTAGGGGTCCTTTTTTTTTTTTTTTTTTTTTTTTTTTTCCTGATTACATCTTGTAATGGAATCAAAATTACATAATAATCCATCATTAACTAACCACATTAAATAAATTTTCTATCATCAATGATACATGCCATCCTAAAGTCAAACAGTCAAAGGACCAATTTTGAAAGAAGTCTAATGCAGAAGGGGTAAAAGTGTAGAACTTTAAACAAGATTAGAAGTTGGCGCCAAAGACAGTTGTCCCTTCTTCCCATCTCATTTTAGATATTTCCATTTCATATAAATAGCTGTATATCTCATTTTATCATTTTCTCATGTATGATTGAACTGAATTCTCTCTCCATAATATCAAATTTACAATTTCCTTTTAATAACAAATCATTTCGGATTTCTTTTCTAATTGTTGAAATCCCTAATATTTGTGGCTGTTAATCCTCAATTCACTCTGAATTCTGGTTTAGCATCTTTCAGTGGTATCAGAGCAGCCCTACCTTTCGAGGTTCCAACACTCGGAGTGGTGGCATATGGAGTGGTGGCTTGGACCCAAAGAGGGTGCCAACCGTGACCAACATAGCCATGACCAACGAGGACGTTGGTTCTTCAAGGGTAGGGTATTGGTACGATCCCACATCGGTCAAGTATAGGATTGGCCGGTGGTTTATAATGTCTAGGTGTCCCCTCCTCCTTTAAGCTAGCTTTTTGGAGTGAGTTCTACACTTAGCTTATAATCCGATGCGAGCCTAGTATGGGATAGGTTCGTATTGATTGATATCAAACGTTTCATGAATTGTTCTTCCTTCCTATCTCGATTCACCTAACAGTTTGGTTAACCGTATCTCATTTCTTAAGTGATTTCTGATACGGAGTATATCAATTGGTATAAGAGAAATAGAGTGCTACACTGGTACTCTATTCTATTAATTGTGTGCTATCCGTCAGAAATAAGACCAATTGTTGAGTATACATCGCGATCACGAGAATAGCTCATAAGTGCTTAAATCCTCAATTCTCGAATCCATGATCAGTTTTGTTTGACTCAAGGTTGGCCAAGCACGGTTAGTTGTTAGTATTAACTCAATTGAAGACAAAAGAGTGAACCTAACAATTGTATAACACTAAAATAGCACACAATGGTGGTTCAAACTAGAAACACTGAGCAGAACACATCTGCTAATACTGATGCACCTACTTTGACTCAATTAGGTCAAAGTTTGACTGAGTTAACTCTACTTTTCAGGAATATGGATGAAAGAATGAATGCTTTCAGTTTATTCCAAGCTTTTACTACAAATGAGTTCACAAGGCTCAATGGAGTAGATCCTACCATGCCTCATGTGGCTATGGGGATGGGGAATCAGGAGGCTCCACAAGGTCAGGCACATGGAGTTAGACCTCACAATCACCAACAAAATCCTTATGGGAGGTTGACTAGGCTGGAATTCCCTAAGTTTCATGGTGAGGATGTTAAGGGGTGGTTGTTTAGGGTACAACAGCTCTTTGCTATTGATCAGGTCAGAGATGATCAGAAAATGAGGTTAGTTTCTATGCACTTATTTGATAAGGCTTTGAACTGGCATTTACAATTTGTGAAAAGAAATGGAGAAAAGGTACCCTGGGCCTTGTATGAGTCTGAGATATTGAGTAGGTTTGGTGACATTAATGATGATCCCTTAGTTGAGCTTAAGAACTTGAAACAAACTGGTGATATAGTCACTTATCAGGATAAGTTTGAAATCCTCCTTAACAAGGTAGACTTAACTGAACCCCAAGTTGTGAGCATGTTTATTGGTGGGTTGAAAAGTGAAATTGGGGTACCACTGAGAATCTTTAAGCCTGCTACCATGAAAGATGTGACTGGTTTGGCAAAAATGCAGGAAGCCTCAGTAGCTATCATTAAAACCAAACCTAACTATACACCTTACAATGGGACTAGATTTCAGTCTTACAATAATGCTAGTCCTAGACCACAGAGTCAAATTGAAACCAGACCACCTCTTTTAGCTCTACCAGCACCTCCCAAAACAGCTTCTACATATCCTGTTAGGAGGCAATTGACTTAAAAGGAGTTAGAGGAAAAGAGGGCAAAAAATAAGTGTTTTTATTGTGATCAAAGGTACACCCTAGGCCACAAGTGCAGTGGTCAAATGTATGCCTTAGAGTTGGTGTGCAGCACTAAAGATGAGGGAACAGTAACCCCTGGTTATGAAGATGAAGGAATAGAAGAGCTTGTTGAAAGAATTGTGGAGATACCTGAAAATGACCTGTTAGTGCAAATATTACGATATTTAAACTAAACGGTTTCTTCGGTTTTAATAGTGACAAACATGTAACTTGTAATGCATAACGTAAAATGCACAAGTTACTTGTAAACACAAATCATCAATGCATACTGTTGGGAACACGTCTTAGATTATCAAGTATTGATCATATTATGTAATAGGTTGCTTAGGCCTTTATGTTAGTTATTAAGGTACGGCCTGTGTAGAAGGCCCATGGGCCGTGGCCTTTTATTTATTTTAATTAATTTGTTAATTAGGGCAACACCCTAATACTTGTAGAAAACTATAAATACCCCCTCCCTTGTAGGGAGAGGGTTGTTGGTTAATGTGATTATCTTTTCATTAGTCTTATGTTTAACCTTCTATTCTCTTTCTCTCTCTAGAATTAAGTAGCTTGTGTGATAAATCTATGACCTAACAAGTGGTATCAATCGCCAAGGGGTAATTAGGTTGTTTTAGATTAGATTTAGTAGGAATTTTTGAAGATCACAGTTATTGTTCATCGTATTTCTCCGAGTTAGGAGACTTTTCTCCGAGTTAGAACGTGAATTCTCCGAGTTAGGAGATAATTTTCCGAGCAAGGACTTGAAGTTCTTCGAGCTAGAAGATATAATTCGAGTTATCCTTCGAGTTACTATAATTCTCCGAGTTAGGAGTTAATTTTATAGTAAGTTTGGATCCTTCGAGCAACCAAACTTCGAGTTAGAAGTGTATTTTCTGAGCAACAAACTCTTCGAGTTAGAAGAATAATTCTCCAAGCAACGACTCTTCAATTTAGAAGAACTTTCCGAGCAAGCATAATCCTTCGAACAATAGTCTTCGAGTTAGAAGACATCGAGTAAGCCGTCGAGTAACAACCTTCGAGTTAGAAGATAATTCCTTCGACTAAGAAAGCTTCGAGTTAGAAGCATTTTTTCCGAGTAAACAGAATTTTTGAGTAAGAATATAATCCTTCGGGCTAGGGTTAATTCTTCGAGCAAATGAACTTTCTTCAACTTAGGGTCTATTTCTTCGAGCAAGAAATTTTTTTTCGAGCAAGGGTTATTCTTTGAGTAAGGGCAGTTATTCTTCTACTTAGAAACCTAATCTACAACAACAACCTTAGTTATCCTTAAAGATCCAACATCCACAAGTTACTTCGTCGAGATGTCTCAACCACCGAACTACAACTATTTCTACAATCAACAACAACAGTATCATCAGCCACAACAATATCATCAACAACAACAATATCCTCAACAACAAGCTTTCGTGCAACAACATCAGTTTTTCCCTCAACAACAACAATATCCACAACAACCAATGCAGACTTACCAACTTCCACCTAAACAACCTCACTGGTTTGACCAAATGTGCGAAGCAATCAGCAGTCAACAATCCAGACACGAAGCAGGATCCTTAGATACACCTCCGATGCTTACTCCGGGTAATTACGTGTAGTGGTTAAGTCGATTTCTTCGGTTTATTGAACTCAAGAAACCCCATGGAAAGTACTTGAAAAAGGTAATTATTGAAGGACCATATCCAGTACCGACCACAACGGTTCCTGGCGATCCCAATGCCATTCCTCCAAGAGAAGCAACTGTTACTCCTGTTCCTGTTGCTCATCTCACAATAGAACAAGCACTACATCAAGAAGCAAATGAACTAGCAATGTCTTACATCCTTCAAGGAATTCCAAATCCTATCTTCAGAAGTATCGATGCATAAAAGACTGCTAAGGACATGTGGGAACATGTTCATCTTCTCATGGAAGGAACAGAGTTAAACCAAGAGGATATGGAATCTAAGTTCTACCTGGAATACACCATGTTTATGATTGAAGCTGGGGAATCCTTAGAGTCTTACTACCATAGGTTTACCAATATCATTAATGACTTGGACCGTCACAACATCGTACTACCAAGGATTGCAGTGAATACTAAGTTCCTAAGTTGTGTCGGACCTGATTGGCAGAAGTATGTAACTTTTGTTCGACAAGCTAAGAATATACACAATGCCTCTTATGGGTTGTTGTATGATTACTTGAAGCATCACCAATCAGAGGTTGATAAAGACAGAGCAGCTCATAGAGGTTACTCATCATCATCAACTCCAAACTCACTAGCTTTAATTGCTCAGTCTCATTTTGCTCCACAACCAAATCAGGGTTTTGTCCAACCACCACATCATTCTGCTTATCCCTCACAAACTTCATCAAGTTAACTCGTCCCATATGAAGCATCACCACAACAAGCTGATAATCAACTGGTTTCATATGACAACACCGATTCTATGATGTACTCCAATGTTAACAGTGATGAAGACGATGCTTTCAACTCGTTGAACGAAGGATTTGCTTTGATTGCTAGAGCTTTCAGCAAATTTTCAAACAAATCCAACAACTGTCTCAGGTCTTCATCCAACACTTGCAATCAGGCAGTTGTTCATGATGGCAGAGTTGAAATTCAAAACAGAGCTTCTGGGAGATATGGTTCGGGTAATTACATGGAAAATTCAGGTGGTCAGAGGTTGAATTCAGTTGGAAGTAGTAGGAACAGCACTGGTAACACACACAGAAGGGCAGAGATTGTTGATACTGGGAATTCTGGGATTGCAAACACGATGGTGAAATGCTATAACTGTGGAGGGAAAGGTCACTTAGCCAATGCTTGCCCCAAAACAAGGACCAGATGAAGTGCATATCACAAGGAAGCTCTTCTTCTTGCTCTTAAAGATGAAGCTGGGGGCACTCTCTGTAAAACCCTAAAATCTGAAACAGGAAAAATGACCAAAATGCCCTTGCAATTTTACAATTTGATTTAAAAGCTTATAAAGCACCAAATAAATCCCAAACTTCTGGTAATGATCAAGATATGAAGTAAAATTTATTCTACTACCACATTTGACATTTTGGGAAGTACTAAAACTATTTGTACACACATCTTTGGGCCGAAAACTTTATTCTACATATTATGTTTATAATTAATTTAAAAATTAACATTTAAATGATAAGGAAATTTAGGAAATTATGTATTATGATTTGGTCCATAAATTTCCATGATTTTTGGCCAGTCCATGCCCTCCCCATGACTCGGCAATTTCCCTTTTAATATAACAAACTCTTTTTAACCCTAAAACAAAATACCGAAAATTACAAAACACACACAAATTCCTTTGTGAATTCATCCGATCCTCTAAAATTCGTAGGGTATTTTTTTGGGCTTGTTCATCATCCTAAGGAGCTAAGAAAATTGATTTGAAGGTTTGGGAGTCATTCTTTTGATCATGAGAATTCTTGGTGGCTCGTTATTTCCATCCGAAGGGTGTATTTTTCTCTCGACTCATCCACACGTTCAATCTTTGGTTTGGTATTTTTCTCATGCTTATTTCATCATATAAGATCTATGAAACATAGTAGAATTGAATCATGCAAGATAAAATGGATCGCACGAAATTAAAATGGGTAAAACACGTATAAAATATGAAGCATGTAATACGATTTTTCTGGGTCATTCTTATAATTTTCCTGGGTTCTATGGTCATCATATGACCTGGGAAAAATAATGGTTCGATGTGTTATAGCTCACTTTGGCCTTGTCAAATTTGTGTTCAAATTGGATTTTAAAAAGAAAAACGAAAAGGGAAGAAAACCTACGATTCGATCTAGGGTTTGATGAACTGGGTTAGATCTGGAAATTAAATGATGAATTGATGATGTTTGAACGATTGAAACATGAATTGACAAACTAGGTTAGGGTTTGGTGATTTTATGTGTTACCGATTGGGTTTTGAAAATAAAAAGGGACGATTTGTAAATAATGGAACTTGTTGGTTATTTTTGTAATGCTCTATAAATAAAGGCTGTTTTGAATAAAATATAATTTGGGGATCATTCGTGTAAAATATGTAACTTTTGGATTAAATGGTAAATCGTTAGAATTATTAAATCGGATTTGTAAAATAAATAATTAGAAGGGATTGTTATGTAAATTCTGGAAATCTCATGGGTGTTTCGTATAATATATATTATGAGGGGCTTAATGTGTAAAATTGGATAATTAAGGGTTTGATACGTAAATATAATAAATATAATATCAAATTGTGCTTTTATATACTAAAGGGACTAAAATTGTAATTTATGAAAAGTAAAGGTACCATTCGTACCATATTCAATTTAAGGGATATATTTTGTATTTTTGTTAAAGAGATGACTCGTTAAGTATATATTGATATGTAAAGGGTTAAATTGTAAGTTATGTAACTATAAGGTTTAATCTGTAAATTATGTAACTAAAGGGTATAAAGTGTAAAGCTGACAAACTTGAGGACTTAAATCGTTAATATGGATAGCATATGAATGGGAGTTAATAATTTGTAATACTTTCTTTTAGACCTTCAACTTTGAAATAATTACAATTAAAACCCTAAAGTATGGAAAGTTGCTATTTTTGGAAAGTTACCTAAAAAGGAAAAGTTGCTAAAATGGAAAGCCGACTAAAATAAGTAATCCGAATTAAACAAACTATTAATAAGACAATCATGAATTCGTGTAGATCCGCTGAAGATGGAGTTGCTTCCGACCTTGTTGTTCTGTTGTGTTTTCATTTGCGGTCTAAGGTACAGATATTCTGAACCTTCTCACAGGTTTCTCATGATCTCTTTCATTTTTCTGATCTGTCAGCTTCTGTATTGATGCCATTGCTATGATCCCCTTTACTTTGAACCTTTCATATGATTCCCTCTGTTATAATTCCTGATATGAACTTTGATATGAAACTTGATTCTGAGCCATCCGTTATAAACCCTTTGAAATATGAACTTGTTATAACACTCTGATTCTGACATGATATCTGACTCTGAATTTCCCCTTGATACTTGAATCATTACCTTGTGACCTGAATATGCAAACCTCTGAATACCCTGAAGATTCATTTTGACATTTTAACTGAAATTGGAAACTTTCCTTAATGATATGAAAGTGTTTTTGAAAAGCTTTTGAGTACAATGTTATAAACAGCACTAAAGGTTTTATGAAAATTTCTTTTAAAGACTATATGTATAAGAAGGTTTTACCAAACATCATTTTATGAAAGTCACTGAAAGATTATTTAAATACAAGTTAAATATGAAACCTTTGAATTAAAATCTTTTCTATGAACCTATAAACCTTTTTTATTATGAACTTTTGATATGACCTATTGAACCTTGATTTAAATCTTATTCTAAACCTGGTTATAAACTCTTGTTTTGAAACTTAATTTGAACTTTGATATAAGCATTAATCTGGTATACTATTTCTGAACCTGGACTTGAACATTGCTATAAACTCTGATATAAACCTATCTGATTTCTGAACCTCTGATATACACTTCTGTAACATCTGACATGGACCTTATAATCTGAACTTTTTGACATGACCCTCTGTTTATGACATGATACTTGACCTTTGACCCACGGTTTGATACCCGAGCCACCTCACTAGGCATGAGGGTTTCATGTCCATGTCATTGATGCACCGATGGCATGACTCTAGGGCAGGAGAGTGATGACCTGTCCCGTCCCTGACTTTATTTTATCTGGTGTGTATTGGTAGACTCTGGCCACCTAGGGTGTATGGATGCATCCTAGATTTGTTCTGTTTCTGTTATCTGTTTATATTATCTGTTATATCTCTAGTGACTGATGGTGTGTGCGATACACGTCTTTCACAACCTCTGGGAGCTAGCTACTCCATATATATTTGATACATGAGGACACCCCTCATATTATCTGGTTACTGAGAGGACACCCCTCTGATTGATGATGATGGCATGGTTATATATATTATATCTCTGTTTCTGGGCTCGTGGTGGATTACTGTTTTCCTTTACCATATACATTTACTTACCTTTGACCCTTATTATATCTTGCACTGTTTCCCATTACCTTTATCTATTTATTATTCCCTATCCCTTTATCCTTACTCCTTTGTTTATCCTTTAACTCTGATTATATCTGCACGACATATATTTCTGACACTCTGTACTATTCTTTATTACTGCTTGTTACCATTATATCTGTTCACTGAGCTCTCGTAGCTCAGCCGCATTTCTTTTCCTGCGGCAGGTTTTAGTAGGAAGCTGGGTATGAGTGGAGAGTACCATTGGACTTAAAAGACTACACTGTGATAGCCATTTGATATAGATGACTAGAAGAATTTATATTTTCAGACTTAGTATTATTTCCTTTGTAATTTTGTATTTCATTGAAATTTCTTTGTAACCTTTGTATTCTTTTGTATTATTGAAGATGTATGCTTGTGTATGTTTCTGATATGTCACCATTGTTGTGACATCTCTACCTTTGTCGGGTCGGGGTGTTACACTCTCACAGAGAAGGAGCACAACTTCATGGCTAATGCTTACTCAGATGATGACATGGAAGATCTAGAAGCCAATGCAGCCGTGATGTTGATGGCTAATATGCAAGAGATGAACATTGGTGAAACAGGCCCGGTTTATGATACCGATGGCTTGTCTCAGGTACCTGACTCAAAATGTCTCATTCATGAACTTATATCACCCTCTGCATCTGCATCAACTGAAAACCATGTTGGTCAAAAAGATTCATTCTTATCTCCTCAAGTCGATGACCAAATAAACACCGTAGTTACATTTGATGAAGATCAAATTAACCCTGTTGTTACATTTGATGATCCTCTTGATGATGATAATAATGATCAACTTGAACAAGATGATCTTTTGCTTGGTCCAGATCCAGAGCTCATGACCTTTCTCTTGACCACCCAAACACAGTTAGATGCACAGAAATCCCAAATTGATAAGTACAATGAAATAAATAGAAATCTAAAAGCAAAAGTTGCATTGCTAACTAAGGATCTTGAGTGCTACAAACTTCAACTTTCAAACTATGAAACTAAAGAAAAACGGGAGAAAAGTTTTGAGGTTGCATTCCAATAATCTTATGTTAAAACACAAGAGTTAGAACATCAGGTATGTAAATTAACCGTTTCCAAAAATGAATTAATTTCACAAAAGGAACAAGAAAGATTAGATTTTCAAAAAAAGTTGACATTCTACACTCTGAGCTTTCCAAAACAAAAACAGAGTTGTCAACTTGTCAAGATAATTTTTCTGAACATAGACAAATATCAAGGAAACGAGTTGATTCATATCTTGAGGAAATCGTTGCGTTGGAATGCAAACTTAAAGAGTTTCAAAACGTTGTGTGTAAAACTGGTGAGTCAGTAACAACCATTCAGAAATTGACTATAAAACCAAATCCCCAAGGATATGGCTTTGCTATTGGGGATGAAAAACCAAGTTTTTTACATAAGGCACTCAAGGAAAATCCAAAGTTATACGGAACATCAGTTTGATGATTCCTTCATGCGTGTTGTTGTTTATAATCGTGAAGAGGAAATGGAACAGGACGAAGAGAGTTGATCTAAAATGAGTAAAGTACAATATAATAAACCATATGACTAATCAAGAGTACCTCATATTAGCGACACCTTCGTACCACAACAAGATAAATCAGAACAAACATGGTCTTTAATAGAAATGAGTGAAACGTCCGAGGTTGGTCCTGTGAACACTGTCGCACAAGTCAATGGCCCTTTACCAAATCCAGGTGTAATAGCAACTTTGCCAAAACAATGTCGTGTCCTTAGATATTTTAATACATTTATGAAAGACATACAATTTTTGGAACAAGCAATCGAACATAATTCAGAAAGAAAAGTCTCTACTTTTCTTTCTCCCTATTAGAAAGAAAAGAGAGAAGTTTTTCAAAAGCAATTTTTACCACACGTTCAACACCTGCGACTTTTTGCTACACATTGGGAACAGGAACTTCAGTCAGAGGTTGCATCCATGATGAACATTTTTAAAGCAACAGAAGACAAGATCTCAAAACAAAAATGTAAAAACAAAGCTATGCAAAAAGAAGCAGATCGACTCTTGGAGAATGTTCTATGTTCTGATGTGATATCTGTGATTATGAATTCCATTTATGTGTCATGTATTGAAATTCGTGTTGATGATCATTCTGTTGATATTGAGATGTTGAGACTTGAGATTGATAAGTTGAAAAGAGAAAATGAGAGACTTCGAAAAGTCAATGATGATGTGGAAAACAAATTTTCAAAAGAAATTTTCCAACTCAACAAAAAATTGCAATGGTATCAAACTCAGAGTCTTGACTTTGAGTTAAAATTACAAAGCCAAAAAGAATCATTGTCCTTTCAAAACAGTCATGCTTCCAAAATTCAGAATATTGAAAAAGAAAATGCTGTTTTAAAACATCAAATTTTTGAGTATGAAAAGGACATTGATGAAGTTTGCCAAAACAGGAATGACACTGTTCAATTAAACCGAGAATTGGATTCTAAAATTCAACAACAAAAACACATCATCATTGAGTTGAGAGAGAAAATCAAAGTACTTGAAAAGGGAAATTTGTAAACAAGAATGTGATAGAACCAGACATGTATAAAGTAGATGAGATACCTAAGAAAGCATCTTCACAGACCACTAATGTGCATGCTTCCACTTCTACAGCACTAGGCACCTCTCCTAAGGTTAGCAGATCCAAGACTAAACAGAGCAAAAAAAAGACTAGTATCTGGAAACCTGAGAGCAGCTCACCTAAGGATCAAGAAGTAGAAGTTCACACTAGGAATCTGAATAAAAAGCATGTTATGTCTAAAGTAGAATCAAGCTTTAAAACGTGTAATTCTAATTGTGATGTAACGAATGCTAAGACTATAAATGTTCTGAATGATGTTATTGTTGATGCTTATTGTGTGTTTTGTCGTACAAGTATTTTGTCTGGTAATCATAAAAAATGTGTTGCAAAAACCCTTTTGTCACGTAATCAGAAACGTACAAATGACATTTCCTCTAGGCTCACTACCGCTGCTAAGTCAATTTTAGGAAAACCGCCAAATGTAGTTTCTAAGACTACCGTAGACAAGACCATAGTTGCTACTAGAACAATTCAAACACCGAGTGCATTTACTAAGAAGAAAGCAAAATCTAGTTGGACTTGGCAACGTTGGCTATAGCATAAAACTAGTTTTACTTGGTTACCAAAGATGCTTAAAAATTGTGCTACTAACCCAACGGGTTCCTCCGTTACCGTCTCTCCATCTGCATTGTCTTCTTGTGATGCAGGTGATTCAAATTGTACTATGGATTATTGATAGCAGGTGTTCCCGACACATGACAGGCAACCTAAAACTTCTAGTAAACTTTGTCGCAAAGTTCATAGGAACTGTTAGATTCGGGAATGACCACTTTGCCGCTATCATGGGCTATGGGGACTATGTCAACAGAAACATCGAAATAAGCCGTGTATACTACGTTGAAGGCCTTGGACATAACCTCTTCTCCGTTGGACAGTTTTGTGATGGTGACTTGGAAGTTGCATTTAGGGAGAAAACCTGCTTTGTTCGAGACCTACAAGGAAACGATCTTATGACAGGAAAACGCGGAATGAGACTTTACACCATTTCCTTGTCAGACATGACCGCTTCTTCTCTAATTTGCTTACTCTCCAAGGCACAGTCTACAAAAGCATGGCTATGGCATACACATTTTTCTCACTTGAATTTCAAAACAATGACCGATCTTGCACGTCATAAGTTAGTTGACGGTCTTCCAAGATTCCGTTAAGCCAAAGATCACCTTTATCCAGCTTGTGAACAAGGGAAGAGTACTCGTGCTCATTTTCCTCCAAAAACCGAGCACAGTACGGATCACGTTCTCCAACTTCTGCATATGGATTTGTGTGGCCCGATGAGAGTTCAAACAATCAACGGGATGCGTTATATATTGGTAATCATCGATGACTTTTCAAGATGGACTTGGGTCTACTTTCTTCGTACTAAAGATCAAGCTCCTTCGATGATCATCACCTTTCTCACCAAAATTCAGGTTCAGCTCCGTAACACCGTTCGAAAAGTCAGAACTGATAATGGAACCGAATTCAAGAATCACACTCTTCGTGAGTATTTTGAGAAAGTAGGGATTAAACACCAAACATCTATTGCACGCAGCCCAGAACAGGATGGAGTAGTCGAAAGAAGAAACAGAACGTTAGTGGAAGCTGCAAAAATGATGTTGATAAATGATCAATTACCTGATTACCTCTGGGCTGAAGCTGTCTCAACCGCTTGCTACACCCAAAACCATTGTATGATCACCAAAAGGCACAACAAAACCCCATATGAACTTGTTCACAGACGAAAACCGAACATAAATTACTTTCATGTATTTGGGGCCCTTTGTTACCTAAATAATGATCGTGATGACCTTGGAAAGTTGAAAGCCAAAGCTGATATTGGGATTTTTGTTGGATACTGTGAGAATTCTAAAGGATTTCGTATCTGGAACCGTCGAACCCGAGAAATTCAAGAGACAATACACGCTCATTTTGATGAACTCACGGATATGGCTTCTGAGCAAAACAGCTTAGGACCCGATTCTAATCGTCTGAACTTTCCTAATCAATCAGCTGCACCTCTCTCTTAATCACAAGGACTTGGAAGATTTGTTTGCTCCACTGTTCGTTGATTCTCCCGTTAGTCCTGCTTCCAATGTATCCACCAGTTCCGCTGCACAACCCGTCAATATTCAAGCACCTGATACAACAGTAACTACAACAACAGCAGTTGCTGAAGATGCAACTCCAACAGAAACATCGTCATCAGTAGAACAAACAACTTCTAATACTGAGACTGCAGCTGAAGATCCCCTCCTATCTTCTGAAGTACCCACACCCGCACATTATGACGGAAATGCTTTCTTCAATCCATTTGCTCCGGCTCCAACCATTCCAGAGATTGCAGAGTCGTCAATGAGCAATTTGGATCCGTCAAATATGCACAACAAATTTCAACACTACCCTTCTACCCACAAGTGGACCAAGGATCACCCTTTAGTAAACGTGATTGGTAATCCAGACAATCCGGTCATGACACGAAAAAGACTCCACACAGACGGTGAAACTTGTATTTATGCACTCACCGTTTGTCAAGCTGAACTCAAAAATATTAAAGAAGCCTTAACCTATGACAATTGGATTGAGTCAATGCAAGAGGAACTTGAACAATTCAAGCGTCTTGAGGTTTAGGAACTGGTAGAAAGACTGGATGGAGTATACGTTGTTGGACTGAAATGGATCTGGAAGAACAAATTGGATGCTGATGGCATGGTTATTCGGAACAAATCTCGGTTGGTTGCTAAAGGTTTCAGTCAAGAAGAAGGTATCGACTTCGTGGAATCTTTCGCACCAGTGGCAAGACTTGAAGCCGTTCATAAGTTTCTGGCGTACGCTGCCCACAAGAACATCACAATCTACCAAATGGATGTGAAGACTGCATTTCTCAATGGCCAACTCCGTGAAGAGGTGTACGTCACACAACCAGAGGGCTTCGTCGACCCAGAACATCCAAATCATGTGTACCGGCTCAAGAAAGCCCTCTATGGCCTTAAGCAAGCCCCGAGGGCATGGTACGATAAATTGTCTGCATTCCTAGTTGCTAATCATTTCACTAAAGGATCTGTTGATCCTACTTTGTTTATACAAAAACATTGGGAAGATATCTTAATAGTCCAAATTTATGTGGATGACATCATTTTTGGGTCAACCCATAAAAAGTACTTAAATGCTTTTGCTAAATTAATGAAACAAAACTTTGAGATGTCCATGATGGGTGAACTTATGTTCTTCTTAGGATTGCAAGTTCATCAATCACCCCATGATATTTTCTTAAATCAATCCAAATATGCTCTTGAAATCTTGAAAAAGCATGGCATGACCAGTTGTGACACCTATAATACCCTAATGTCTGCATCATCTCCCAAGCTGGATGCTGATTTACATGGAACACCAATTGACCCTACCAAATACCGTAGTATGATTGGGTCACTTATGTATCTAACAGCCAGTAGACCTGATATAGTATTTGCCACATATCTTTGCTCCCGCTATCAGTCTAGACCAACTGAAAGACACCTCTCTGAGGTTAAGAGAATCCTTCGATAGATAAAGGGAACCATTCACTTGGGGATCTGGTATCCGAAGGATTCTGGCTTTGCACTAATTGCTTTTTCAGACGCTGATTATGCAGGATGCTTAGATACAAGGAAAAGTACATCTGGGGGAGTGCAATTCCTAGGTGACAAGCTTGTATCTTGGCAGTCAAAGAAGCAGGATTGTACATCACTATCATCAACTGAATCAGAATACGTAGCCATGTCAGCATGCTGTGCTCAAGTCATCTGGATGAGGTCTCAGCTGATGGACTACGGATACGTCTTCAACAAGATTCTGATGTACTGCGACTCCAAGAGTGCCATTGCTATCTCGTGCAACACCGTTCAACATTCGAAGTCCAAGCACATTGCACTTCGGTATCATTTCATTAAAGAGCATGTGGAATAGGGTACAATTAAACTTTACTTTGTGGGTATAGAATACCAACTGGCAGACTTATTCACCAAAGCCTTGCCTCATGCAAGATTTGTGAAATTAGTTTACCAGATTGGTATGAGATGTTTGACTCCGGACGATTTAAACAATTTTCTTAAACAAAGTTAAGTGAGTTAAACATCAAAACTATCTTTGTAAATATTTTTTTTTTCAAAAAAAAAATAAAACAATTTATCATCTCTTTAAGTGTGCAAAAGTCAAAAAAAATCAAAATATGTTCTCGTAATTTCAAAATTATTCAATTTCAATCACGAACATATTTTGAGGGGGGTAATTTTTTCTAACTTTTGCACATTTCTTATCAAAATCTTCACTTTTCATCAACATCTTCATCAAACCATATTTCCATGATCTCTTGAAAGAAAAGTTTCTCAAAATTTCAAAAGTATGTGTTAGTTCAAGGGGGAGAAATGAAAATCACTCAAGTTTTTCAGTAAATTGGATCAAGGTTTTAACAATTACAAACCTCAAGGGCTGGATTTGTCAAGTTGTCAAAAAGTATACCACATTAGGACTTAGTGTGAACTGGATAACAGGTTAAGGGACTGAACTTGTCCATACCTCAAACTTATGCCTATATAAGCCAAAAACAGTTTTTATAATCATTCACAGTATTCATATACGTTGCAAAAACCTGCCAAATTCTGTCTCAAATTCAAGAACTTTGATCTTTCTCTAAAAATCGATTGTAAGTGTTATTAATAATCAATTATGCTTTGTAATCACTCGTTCGATTTCATGGAACGTTTCTGTGGCTAAATTTTGTGATTGACGAATTAGGGTTTATGAGATCGATTTGGGCATTTTTTTGTTTGTAGGTTTTTAGTCTAATTAAGTTAGTATAAAAGCTTAACAACATGTCTTAGAGTGTCTTGCAATTGCTTAATTGAATTAAATAACATCAAGTGAGGCAATTTGAGTGATTTAGGGTTCATATGCTCGAATTTTTGGCTGATACTAAATGGTTAAGTGTTTAAGTGTTTTGAGTGGTGGGATATGCTTATATGTGTTTCTAGATTATTCATGCTAAGTTCTATAACCTGAATTTAACACATTGTCTTAATCGAAGAGCTGCATAAGGTAGAATCGATTGTCGTGAATAATGTGTTGTCTTGTGTGAATTTCTGGGTAATAGAACTTGATTAGAACATGGTTAGGAAGACATTTGGTCATTGCTTGTTGTCTGTTAATGTTTAACAAAGAGTTTAAGAGTCAAGAAGGTCTTTGAGTAAGGCTTAAATCCTTCAACTTAGTCTCCGAGTAAGGAGTTTGAGTGTATCCTTCGACTTAGTCTCAGAGTAAGGAGTATAGTTTTTGATTACTTAGAAATTTTTTATGAGATCCTTCGAGTAACAGATTCAATCTTGTTACTGAAGAATTTTATAAAACTTTTCGAGTAATCAACATCAGTTCTAACTTAGAAAATTTTATAAAAAATCCTTCGAGTAAGTTTCTGTTATTTATTCTCCGAGTAATGAACAAATTCTTCGACTATGGTTTTTTATTAAAATTTTCGGAGTTAACTCTTTTTCTCCGAGTAAGTTGTGGTTATATCAAATTCTTCAAGTTAGTAACTCTCCGAGTAAGGACCATGTTTTAAGTTTCTTCGAGTAACATATGTTTATCAAACTTCTTCGAGTAAATGGGATTTCTCCGAGTTAGGAGAATACTCAAAGACTTCGAGTAAGGATAAAATGGAAGTCTCCGAGTAAGCAAATATTTTTCAAATTTTTTCAAAACCTTCGAGTAAGGATCAAAAGTTTCAAATCCTCCGAGTAACACCATAATTCTTCGAGTTAGCTAGTTTTTCCAGACTTAGATTTTTTTTAAGTACAGAAAACAATTGAATGGAAAATGAGTTTGCTACAGCATGATGAAGCGAAAAGTGTACCGCTTTTAGGGGGTCATTTAAGCCCTAAATCGTATTTATTTGATCAAATATTGCCCTAAATCGTTCCTTTTGTCATTTTAGGTACTTTTGAGGAGAAATCTGGAAAAGGAGGCATTTTGGACGTTTTTGGAGCATAAAAGTGAAGAAAACGACAAAGTCTCAAAAATCGGCTAAAAGTTACTCTTGACGGCGTCACAATTTACTCTAGACGGCGTCATGCTTTGGCAAGAAAAGTTGGACGTGAAATTTACTCATGATAAGCCAGTGAAAATAGCATGTGAATTCTGACGGCGTCACGCTTTAACTTGATCAAGGGCGTCACGGCTTAAATCATAAGGGGACGGCGTCACGTTCATGGTTCGACGGCGTCAAGCCTTGATAAGCCAGAATGGATTTTTGAAGAGCTAAAGAGGGACGGCGTCAAGAAGGTCATCCGGGAACCCTAGAAGCGGCGAGGTGACGGCGTCACACTCCATAATGTGACGCCGTCAGATCCAAAAATCTATATATAGTTTTCTAATCTTTTGTCATTAGGGAGAGCTTAGTGTGTGGAATTTTGGGAGAAAACCCTAAGACGATTTTAGCTACTTTTTCAGGGCTTTTTGCCTTGAGATCTTCCATGTTTCATTGAAAGATAAGTTATCAATTAATCATTCAATATGTCTATGTGTTGTTTGATTCTATCTTATTCTTGTCTTTTGTTTAACATGTTAGGCTAAATTTATCTTGTGTTTGCTTAGATCTAATGAAACCTAGCTATTGATTATTGGTTGTTAGTGTGTTATTAGTTGTATTGGATGATTGTTTATCTATGTTAGGCTTAAGAAAACTGGCTAACTTCCTATTCGGTAACTTGCTTGAACGTCTTAAGAAACATGAACCAAACGCGTACTAAAGGTTTTTATGGTTGTATTTAATGCACAAGCGAATTCTAGTGATCCCATGTTAGGAGCTTCCTAGCCGGCTCGACATAGGAGTGAAGTAGGAGCTTGTAGAGTTGGGGAAGTAAGTACGCCACCCCACGAATGGTATTAAGGAATACACCCGTCATCCACGCGACTAATAACACACTAATTAACCGGTAAAAGATAGTTAGGGAGTAAGGAAATCTAAGTAAACACATTTCTCCACACATAAGTTTCTCACCACATTTCATTTTTGTTATTTTATTTTATTTGCATCCGTAGTAATTTTGGGTTAGTTGACTAGCAACTAATTCCGCCCACTCCTTCAAACCCGAGATTTTACTTGCTTTCATAAAAACTATAAAAACATAAAAAGAATCTTCCTCAACCCTTAGACCTAATTAGAGTAGCCTTTCACACCTAACGAACACTATTCCCTGTGGAGAACGATCAATCCCCCGTACTTACCACTACACTATACTACATCGGTCAGGTACACTGCCTGGTGGGGTTGTAAGCCTCTTGAGATCCCTCGAGAGGTAAAACCTGTTGTAAGGTCGCAAAACCACGCAATCATACAACATGGTTGTTTGTTTGATATGTGTATATTATTCATGATTATGTCTCTCTATGTGATGCATCATATTAGTTAGACTAAGATCATGTTATAAGTAGTTTACACTAACATATATATGCAATTTCCATTGTGTATCGTTGTTTGTGTTTGTGCTACACAGGTTCATCATGTCTCAAACATCCATTGCTAGGAAAGAGTTGATCCCCGAAGGAGACGAAAGGAAGATTAGTGTCTCTAACGCTAAAGTTGACTTGGAAACATTACCATGCCATCCTTCGTGCCAGATAATGGTGGAGATTCTCAAGAGGCATTTCTGTAGCCCTTTTCTGACCAAGTCTGCAAGTGTACCAGAAATCTATATGAACCAGTTCTGGCACATGTTATTCATCAGTAGAGATAACAAGTCGATGGAAATAACCCTTGATGACAAGAGGATCCAATTTGATGTCCACACTCTTCGTGCTGTGCTTGATCTTCCTCCAGCAGCTTCTGGCCCTAAAGGCAGATTCCTTAAAGATCCTAATTTTGAAACCATGGCCAGGACATTAATACGCATCGGCAATGATGATCCGGGTGATGAACTGACTTCTCACTCTAAGGTGGATAGAAAGCATATTCCTCAACCTTGGTTAACCCTCTACACCATCATCAACCACTGCATTACCGGGAAGGAGACTGGCCTTGAACACCCCAGACTTGAACATCTAATGTTCTTTTGGGGTGTCATTAACCTCTTCCATATGGACTATGCTCAGTACATATGGACATACATGATCTACCAAGCTCGTCAGTTCAACCAGAAGAAGGGATATAAGATACCCTTCCCACGATTCACAAAACTTCTGATTTCACACTTCATGGAAAAACATCCAGAAATTGACAAACGATTGAATGAAAAAGCTCATACAGAACAGATGGATCATGTACTCACCAGGGTTAGAATTCATACGACCAACACCACCAAACAAGGTCTGAGAATTCCACCCAGGATGTTATCAGAAGCAGTAATGGCAACTGAAGCTTACATATGGTACGACAAGGCAGAAAAGGCAGGAACAGTCGGGATTACGGTAAAGGGTACAAGTTCAACCAGAGGTAGAGGCAGAGGAAGCGGTAAAGCAGTCATAACAAAATCAACAAGGACAAAGAAAGTTACTCAAGCCTCAAAGAAGAAACTTAAGCTCAAAGACGAATCCTCTAAAGAAGAAGAAGAAGAGCAAGTAGATCTCAGGGAAGAAAGAAAGAAAAAGATTATAACAATCAAGAAGGAACTGTTAAAGGTTGATCAAGGACTGGGCAAGGGCAAGGGAAAATCAATCAAAATAAAAGACCAATTTTTTGAACCCATTCAACCATCCATGACCAGAGAAGAAGAGATTGCACAACTCGAGAGAGCTACGAAGGAAAACAAAGCTAAATACCTGGCTGATCAGGAGAGACTCGAGAGAATGAAGAGAGGTGAAGGATCAGCTTCACATGTTGAAGAAGAACAACCTTTACCTCAATCTGAAGATGATTCAGAAGCCACAAACTTAAAATCTATCACACTTAGTGAATCTGAGGATCAAAGTATACATACACCCTCACCCTCAGAATCTGAATCAGATGAAAGTGAAAACAAAGATGAAGAAGAAAAAGATGATGAAGAAGAAGATAAAGATGATGAAGAAGATGAGGATAATGATGACAAAGACAATGAAAGTGATGAGGATGAAGACGACCAAGATGATGATAATAAAGGTGACAAACCTATACCTTCTCCACCACCATCATCTGTGGATCAAACTTCCAAGATCATACCTCCATCACCAGTACCCACACCTAAACAACCAGACAATAGCGAGCTCAAATCCCTGAAAGAGCAGCTTACTGCATTACAAACTCAGGTGGCAGCACAGCAAACTGATATCAATGAAGTTAAATCATATGATCTTGAGAAAGTTACGGAGCACTACATAAGCACACACTTACCACAAGAAGTCAGCAAACATCTTTATGAGACAATTCCTGATCTTCTTAAGGAATATGTCAAGAGTAAACTTGATGGTATTGTGGTTCATCACCTCCAATCAGCACCAGTCACAATCCAGACTCTGCCACCAAAGCCTTCAACTGCTGATCTAAAAGGTAAATTGCTCGAAGCTATCATCGATGACCCGGAAGAGGAAGATCTTCGTAAGGCCTTAATGGATTCAATAAAGAAAACTGAGAAGAAAGGGGAGTCGTGTAAGAGGGACAAGCCCAACAAGCGTCGTTTTGATGATCACGAAAAACACGACCAAGCAAAGAGAAGCAAGAAGAGTTCTAAATCGACTGGCCCTTCTACAACAGTGCCTTCTTCCAGCATTCAAAAAACAGGCAAAGAGAAATTTGTACCTCTAGAAACCGGAGCGTTTGATGAAGCTGAACCTCATGAAGATTTAACTCTTGATCAAGCTAAAACTGCTGTTGCACCACCTAAAACTGCAACTGTGACTGCTCCACCTGCTAATGCACCTCTCAAACATGCTCCAGAATGGGTCAACCCTAATGCAGCAAAGTTCGAATGGTTTGAGGCAATGGTAGATGCGTATCCAGATGTTCTAGAAGATGAAGCACCTGCTGAAGGTTCTGTTGTGGACTTCACTAAAAGACTGAAGAAAGTGATGAAAGTTCAGAAGTTACAACTGTCCGACATCATCAAAGTCCGCAAAGCAGGCTTCTCTGAATTCAAGACTGCAACAACTTCATAGCTGGAATTCGAATATAATCTGGAACAAGTGGCACGAGCTTTGTCTGAGAATATAAACTGGGATGATGCTAGCTCTTCTCATCCAACTGATAACTTCCAACTTTGTGATTACTCACAACCCTTACCCCTCATCGGTCATGCCCACAATCCTAAGATACTCAAGACGTATTTCTTCAACAACGACCTGGAGTATCTGATTTATGGCAACACCAATCCAGAAAAATGATACGCTACTTCCCTCACAAAGTTCCAGGCAGCAACATATATGTTGAAAGGATTTGAAGAACAGATCAGCGACTTATTCGTCAACTCAATTGAAGAATACAATGATGAAGCTGTTCTTGGAATCAATCACTGGCCTGATATGAGGAAACGATTTTATAAATGGAAGCTTACTTTTACCTCGAAGACTAAGGTTTTTCACAGAAGTAGGATTCTTTCCATTACAAGTGCTGAAACGGAGTCGAAATATGGGTATAATTTTCTGACGAAGATCACCATAAGAAGGCAAGATGACAGGGAATATACATTCAATGAAGCTGATTATCCATGCTTGAACATCAACTACATTGAAGATATGTATCTCCTCAAGATTCAGGGGAAACTCGAGCATCTACCTGGTCGTCTCCAATACGACATCATCAACTCTGTTATGATCTTCATCCGCAGTATTGTGATCAGAGCAAGAGTTAAAGACGTTCATCTTGGGGTGGAGAGCTACCAGAAGAAGTTGAATCTGATCAAGCCTGATATTAAACCTCCGGGGATAGCAGAAAAAAACCATATACTTTCGGCGACAAACCATTTAGAGTAGTGTTCGTCAGAAAAAGCACGCCAAAGTTCATGGGCTATCAAGACATTCACAAGTTTAGCGATGAAACTTTGATACAAGTCAAGTCTGAACTTGCTCATATTCTGGAGAACCATAGACAAGGAAGGAAGCAGGGGTGGCTGAGGCACATGACTTGGAAGAAGAATGATGTAAAGCAAGCGGTCAAATTCTTGGCAAAGATTGACCAAAGGCTTAAGTTTTGGGAGCAGATGAGACGACTGGAGAGTTACGTGGGAGGATGAGCTAGAATTCCGAATATTCTCACATTTCGTCGTCCAGAGTAAACACTGGTATCATTTGTCAATATTTGTCATCATTCATCATTTGTTATATATGACCATGGCTTGTGCACAGATCACAGTGCATAACCCGATCTTGTAAAGAAAGGACCCTGAGGTACGCTTCAGTGCCTCAATCCTAATCAAAGGAGCGAAAGCTTCTTACTTTTGAGTAGAATTAACCAGAATTTTCTAATTTTTTTTAAAATTCTGCTCAAAAGAACAAGTATTCCCTTGTCAAGGGGGAGTACTTGAAACAAAATCTTTGTTCTAAACAACAAAAGTTCTTGAAATTCTTCCCGTAAACCTCAAAAAGCATATTTTAATCAAAAGTTTAACAAAAACAACATGAATATGCTATTTTTGAGGGGGAGAATGAATATGTGATTAAAATATGGTAATTCAAAGTTGAAATCTCGTATGAGCTCGACTCAGAGTTGAACCCTCGAATTGACGATATCAAAAGTTAGTAATCGAAAAGGCTTGTCCTGGATGGGTAATAATTTCAAGCCGGTTTATCCGGTGATGTAAACGTGTCTCGCAAAGGACTTGTCTGAGTAGAATGTACCAACTTCGAGAGATTCTTCGTTGAATATGACCTGGACGGGTAATAATTTCAAGCTAGTCTAACTAGTGATGTAAACTCGTCTCGCAAAGGTCATGTTCAATGAAAATCAATCAATTCAAAAAGTGCTGACTCCACCCGACATGTGCAAATTTAATTTAAACACTTATGAGCACATGTTAAGGGGGAGCATTTCTGAAAATACAAAACTCTCAAAGTGTTAACAAAATATGTTTTACAATCATAAGCACTTTGATAGATTTTCAAATAAATGGTTTATGGCAACAATAGGATAGTCATGGAGATATTAGGTGACTAAGGTTAGGAAACTGTCCTATGATCCACCAGAGCCGGACGGATCTACCGAAGGACAATACCAATAGTTTAGAACAAGAAAGTCCTAGGTATGATTAAAAAAGGAGTAAAGAAATGAAAGGAGAAAGAAGGGGTTGAAGAATGAAAAAGAAAAGTAAAGAAAATGGTGAAAAGAAATAGCCCTCCATTTGATAAACCATAGAGCAGACACCGGGTTCAATACATATGCTACTGGTTGTTACTACGGTAACACCGATATTGAAGATTAAGCCGTCATGGACCTAGTGACGCACTGCACTAAACCTTCTAGCCACTCAGGTGTCTCTCAAAAGACACTTGTTTCATTTCTCACGGAGAACCCTTCATTATCTATCGACCTCTCACTTCGAGATGTGTTGATATTGAAAAGGAGGCAATCTGCTCCATGCCTCCGACGACTAAAAACCAATAAGCACTTTATCGAGTCTAGAGCCATGAGATACATAAAAGATCTCATAGGAACACTTAGTATTTCTGCACTGGTTTTTCAACAAAAAGAACACCAGTAGTAAATTATAAGAGTGTCCTACGCAGGTCTTAGTAATCTGCCGAGAACGTTCATGAGAGAATTCACATATTGTGATTCTCAGTGATTGAATGGAAATCCTGCCAGGGTCAACATCAAACAGCCCTGACAGCAGGTCACTTCGGTAATCCCTTGTGGATTACGCTTAGTGTTATTGGTGGTTCCAAACGGTCTACAGTCTTGGAGTGATACTTCGGTATACTTCAGCGGCTCACTGAATCGTTGATACACTTCGGTGTATCTGTGTTAGCTCTTTCGGGGGCATTCGGCTCAGAACAGCCTTGGCTAGGATCAGAGAAAGTCTTCACACTATGCTGTTGACGATCTCGAAATCCGAATCTGTAAGTGCCGGATGAGTTATTGCTAACTGTTTACCTGCAGGAAATCATAGAGACTAGGAGTTCCACCACCACCATTCCATCATGCTCATATCCCGAAGAAAAGTTCTCACAAAGACTAAGAGATAACAAAAGTTTAAAGAAGTTAAAGAAAAGTCAAAGATCAAGCATTACAAACTTTCACAAGTCAAAGATTGAAGCTTATGAAGTGAGAACCACTTGAAGAACAAAAGTCAAAAGACATATGAGCAAGGTGGAAAAGATGTAAAGACACAGTCATCAAAGAACGTTGGTGGAAGGCAGATCAAGACACTACCATATCACATAACTCAAGAAACAAAGAACAAAGATACAGAAGACGTCAAAGCCAATGAAGCAAAGATGACGTCAAGCAACCATCGTGACCAATACTTAGGGGGAGATTGTTGGGAACACGTCTTAGATTATCAAGTATTGATCATATTATGTAATAGGTTGCTTAGGCCTTTATGTTAGTTATTAAGGTACGGCCTGTGTAGAAGGCCCATGGGCCGTGGCCTTTTATTTATTTTAATTAATTTGTTAATTAGGGCAACACCCTAATACTTGTAGAAAACTATAAATACCCCCTCCCTTGTAGGGAGAGGGTTGTTGGTTAATGTGATTATCTTTTCATTAGTCTTATGTTTATCCTTCTATTCTCTTTCTCTTTCTAGAATTAAGTAGCTTGTGTGATAAATCTATGACCTAACACATACTTACATCAACATCTCTCAACATCTCAAGTATGCTTCAACAAAGTCGTAGATTTCCATCCCGAAATAAATCACTCAAGGTATGAACAAACAAACATACAACTTGACTAATGATCAAAGGATTATATTTTTCTCTAGAATTCACATTTTTAATGGGACAAAACATTTTTTCAAAAATACATTTTACAAAATATTTTTGATTTAAAAAGAAATGTTTTAATTTGAAAAATAAGTTTAAAATCACCAACAGCTATTTCCCCCCCCCCCAAATCAGCTCCAAACTTCCCCAAATAAACCTTCCCCACTAAAAACAAATTTTGGAGCGTCTCTGTCTGGGACGGTACCACGGTACCACTAAATTTAGTGGTACCATCAAGCATTTAGTGGTACCGTGCCCCCTGTAACGGTCAAATCTTCATTGCCTATAAATACCAGTCCATTCCACAGTTTTTATGCATCCTTTATCACACACAATTTTATGAGTTCAAATCTCCTATCACATATACTCTCCTTTGATCATGTAGTTAGTTTATCTTTGTTTAAGAGTGATCCAATCATCCATTCAAGTGATCACCTTCATTCCTCTACTAGTGCAAGAGAAGAACACTTCGTATCAAGAAGATACAAAGTGTTGTAGTGTTAGTGTAGTGCACTCATAACATTCGTTACGTACTTGTTGTATCTTGATATACATCAAGTAGTCTATCACCTTGTTTAGTTAGTTTGTGTGGATCATTGTGATCTTGTGGAGATCGGGGAGATCTTGTGTAGCTTGTGTTGATAGTGAGTAGATCGGGTAGATCGTGTGAAGATAAGGTAGATCGGGTAGATCGAGTGTAGATCATGTGGATCTTGTAGCTTGTGTGATTTGTGAGGATCGGGTAGATCGTGAGTGAGATTGGTACTAGCTAGATTAGTACTCGACATTTAGCTTAATGTTGGAAAATAATGTAAGCGACGCGGTTTATGTGTTTAGGACTCAAAACACAAGGTTTGTTATGTTGGGCCATAAAACATAACGGGTTTGGTTGTACCCGAAGAAGAACTCGACATCTAGCTTAGTGTCGGAAAATATTGTAAGCGACGTTGTATGGTTTTCTCCGCCAAGAAGGGAGCTTGTTGATTAGTGAAGTAACTCTCGAGTTGGGTACTCGGGGAGTGGAGTAGGGCGAAGAGGAGCTTCGTGACCGAACCACTATAAATCATCATGCCCGATTTGCGCTTTCCTTACTTATCTCTTTACTTTTTATCTTTGCATTTACCGTTTTATATTTGCATTGCTTTTATGTTTGTGTAGCTTATTGCTTATATTGTATGGTAGTTATGTTGTGTCTATGTTTTGTGTTATGGTAATATGATTCACTTATGGAATTCTACTATCACTAGTTGTCACAAGACTTTTTGTTGACACTTATCATATTACGTCAAGCTTGATTGGTCATTTGATACAAAAGATTTAAGTTTTTAAATGAAAACGTATTCACCACCCTATTCGTTTTCCACAATTGGTATCAAAGCCACGTCGCTTAAATTTTTAAAACAAATGGTTTTACAAATTGAGTACGATCCATGTATCAAATTACCCATGAAAGGGAATATAATATGAAAGTATTTACGTGCTTAATACTTACAAGTTTTGTTGTTAAGTATACTTTGTCATACTAGCTTGAAAGTTTTCTTAAACAAATAAAAGAAAAGAGTTTGTAAGTGTCCGGTCATGTCTTTTGAACGAGTCATAAAGTGATGCGGTTTTGAAAGGATAGTTTGGGACAACTCTTTGTTTTATAGTAAATATATGTTTGTAAATGTTTTTCTTAGTCCTAAACATGGAAATGTTACTTAACATATTCTACATGTTCGGTATCTAGTTTACGATGTTTTACATCTCTTCGTTACGTCGAAACAAAAATTCAGTCTGAGACAGAACTGTAACAACAGTGGATGGTACCACTAAATATAGGACGGTACCGTTAAGTACCGTGGGGTATTTAAAGGTACCGTGCATGTGTCTGTCTGTTTTCAGAGTTGGGTCATTTTCATAAATTTGTATAAAATCAACTGTAAGTCCATAGGTGTAACACCCCAACCCGCCAAGGGTAGAAGCATCACATTATGGTGACAAATCAAAGCATACATACATATACACAGCGGAAGCCATAAAACATAATCATTAAATAAACCAAGTCAACAAGACTTGAACTCATAATACATAAGTCTCAAATGAAAGAGAAAATAATCCAACATCAATGAACAAGGAAATAGAGTTCAAAGGACAAAAGTCTCAACATAAGGTAGTCATCTAAGGTAATAGCTCCAACTAACTCTCATCCCAAGCATAAATCCAACTCCCAGCTAGATACCTGCCACAGGAAAAGAAATGCGGCTGAGCTTACAAAGCTCATTGAACAGATACAAATATGGGATAATTACTAAAATAGCCCAAAACCCAAATGGGATATTTCTACCCCGGTTGCCCTGGGCAATGCCCCTAGTTGCCCAAAAAAGGGCGATTGTTGCCCAAAAAATACACTGGAAATTCTTCGGTTGCCCCAAAAAATGCCGGTTGCCCTGGGCAACACAATTATTTTCGGATTTCGGGTTAGATAGGGAACCGCCCATTTGTGTTTGGGCTATTTTGGTAATTATCCCTACAAATATAAAGCAAAGAATACGAAACAGAAATATAGCAAAGCACTGGGAAATATCATAAGGTATAATCAAAGCAAATGAATAGTGAGGAAATATAGGATAGTCATCTACCACGAGCCCAGAAACTCAAAGTCATAATCTCAACATCATAATCTCAACATCATAATCTCAAAGTCATAATCTCACAATCAGAGGGGATACCTCTTAGGCACCCAGATAATATGAGGGGTGTCCTCATGTATCATAATAGTGGAGTGATCAGCTCCCAAAAAATGTGAAAGGCGTGTATTGCACATAAGCACCAGTCACCTCAAAGTCATACGCAAAGTCATAGTTAAATCCACTAAACAAACAAATCTCGGATTGCAATCCATACGCCCCCAAACTCAAAGTCAATCTCAAAGTCAAGTAGCCATGGCAGATAATATAAAAGGGACGGTGTGAGAAATCACTCCCCCACACGGGAGTCATGCCAGTGGTGCATCACAGACATGGCCAGGTTACCTTCCTGGCTAGGAAAATCACAAAATGGCTCGGGTATCAAACTAAGAGTCAGGTCTCAAAGTCATCACAAAAGGTCATATATCAAAAGGTGCATCTCAAAGTCATATCAAAAGTAATGTCAAAGGTTCACTCAAAGGGAACATAGCAATGGCTTAGGAAATCTTACTGAATCATAACTCAAAGTCAATGTATAGAACATAAGAACCCTTACTGAAAAAGGGCAGAGTATCTGTACCTTATGACGAAAGCACAAACAGAAATAAACACAGGATATGGGAACAGCTCAGAGTCTCTCCTTCTTCACACCTAAAGGAGTAGAAGGGGATTACAAATCATCCTTAATTAATCGCCTTTCCGTTTTAAGTAACTTTCCCTTTTTAGTAAGTTCCCAAATTCTTAGATTAAACCCCAAATAACGTATTATGGATACAAAGTGTATTTTAGTAAGTTTCACAAACTTAGGGTTTATAATGATCACTTTTCAAAGTATAGGGTTATAACCGTAATTATCTCAAAGTCAAAGGTTAAGAATGAAAATACTTTCAATAATTCGTATGAACCTTCATGTTCCAAGATTAACGAGTTCAACCCTTCAAGATTTCTCATATTACATTTTATACATTTTAGTTTTATAATTTACACTTTAAACCCCAAAGTTTATTTACTCACATTATACACCTCATTTATACTTATTTACATAATGGTCCTCCATTTTATCAAATTTACCGAAAGTGTCTCTTATTTGATAATATATACGAAACACCCTTATCTTTCATTAATTACACTTTTAGTCCCTTAATTAAATAAAAGTCTAAATCGAATTACATATTTACATATATACATATTCAACCCCTTAATTATCCCATTTTACACATTAAGTCCCTCATAAAATACCTTATACGAATAACCCATAAGAATTACATAATTACATAACAAGTCCCTCCTTTTTATTTAATTCCATTCGGTTCTATATATTTATATATAATTACCAAATAAATCCCCATAATTATCAAATTAACACAAATGGTCCTCCAAGCATATTTTATACATTTTCCCACAAGTTTATAACACCTTACAAAAATATCCACATAGTTCACAAAATTGCAAAACACACCCTTAATTATTTTTATTCCAATCGGTATACATTTTTATATCAAAATCAAAACCCTAATTTTCACCAATCATTAGATCATCATGACCACATCATTAAAACACATTAAATTTCCAGATTTGATCATATAAACCCTAGGTCGATTTGGGTATTAGGGTATTCACACTTTTTTCTTTTATTTTCCTTTTATACGGTTTTAACAATAATTCGACATGGATGATTTTAGGCCTCAACAATTTGAAGGAACATTTTTATGATGTTATATGATGATTATAGAAACCACGAAAAATGTGAAACCAGTCCAGAAAATCGCATAGGTGATTTATAGAATTAATTCGATATTAGGGTTTATAACACATAATTTTCCATACGATTAATATATAGTGCATGGCTTGTTTTTATCATTTTTCCCACGTTGTATAAGATCAATATAAGCTTAGAAAAATACCATATTGATTATAGAACGATCGGATGGATTGTTTGTGATTTGTGTTACACGGCTAGAACAATTCGACACAAGTAAATCACCACGCCTTCAAACGCGACCAAACCACCTTGTATACATTTTTCACAGAGTGTATATGATGTGAGGATCATGAGAAAAATATAAAACGAATTTTATAGTGATCGAATGAATTGTTTGTGAATTTACCTTACGATTTGATTATGCGAAAAGAAATAAAGCTAGCGATCAAACAAGGGCTTCCCATGACCTAGACCAAATTTTCTCAGCTTCCTTATAACGTGTACAACACCAAAAAAATGTGCTATGAACTCCAGAAATTCGTATGAGCACTAGAGAGAATTGTTTGTGTGTTTTTGTTTATGCGGCTAGGAAATTAGGGTTTGTTAGGATTTGCTTGATTTATTATTGATATGGCCGAATAGGGGGGGGGGGGGAATGGGCTGGCATAAACTCAGAAAAATAAGGCCTAATTAATTTGACATACTTTCCTTAATTTAAATATGCATTTTAAACTTTTAAATTTCATTATAAACTTTAATTTACATAACTAATGTACATATTATAATTTTCGGTTCTTAAGGGGTATTTTGGTCATTTTATAACTTGTAAAAATATTAATCATAGTAGCCAAAATTATTTGGTAGCATAACTCGTCCATTTCCAGAAATTCGGGATTGATTTTGAGCTTTATAAATCTTTTATTTAGCTTTTAAATTCATTGGGGCATTTTTGTCTTTTTACATGCTTTCAGATTTTAGGGTTTTACAACTCTTCCCCTCTAACAAAAAAATTTCCTCCCCGAAATTTCCAAAGAAATCACAATGAAACGGACCGGAAACAAAACAGAGACATACCAGATCAGAAAACAAAATGCGGATAGCTAGCTCGAATAGACTCCTCGGTCTCCCAGGTAGCTTGCCGCTCTGGGTGGTTCCGCCAAAGAATCTTAACGAACGGAATGACTTTACGTCTCATAACTCGCTCCTGGCGATCAAGAATAGCTTCCGGCTCCTCCGGAAGAGACATATCGGGCTGAATCCGATCAAAAGGATAAGACACCACATGCAATGGATGATAATTGTATCCCCTCAGAAGAGATACGTGAAAGACGTCGTGAACATGTGATAACTGCGGAGGAAGAGCCAAGCGATACGAAACCTCTCCGATGCGATCCAGAATCTCAAACAGTCCAATGAATCGAGGACTGAGCTTGCCCTTGATTCCAAAACGTTTAACCCCTCGAAACGGCGAAACCTTAAGGAATACCCGATCACCAACACGAAACTCCAAGTCACGCCGATGCTTGTCAGCATAGCTCTTCTGACGCGCACGAGCTTCCTTCAACTTCTCCCTAGCAACATCCACTTTCTCGGTAGCGATCTGAACCAACTCCGGACCCTCAATAATGCGCTCACCAACCTCATTCCAACAAACGGGAGCCCTACACTTCCTACCATACAACATTTCGAAAGGAGCCATACGAATACTCGTGTGCCAGCTGTTGTTATATGCAAACTCTACCAAACACAAATAATCGTCCCAGCTACCAGTCCACTCTAAAGCACATGCCCTCAACATGTCCTCTAAGGTCTGAATGGTCCTCTCCGACTGACCATCTGTCTGAGGGTGAAAAGCCGTGCTGAACTTAAGGCGTGTATCCCATGCCTTATGCAATCCCTTCCAGAAACGAGTTGTAAACCGAGGATCCCTATCTGATATAATAGCCGTAGGCATACCATGAAGCCTAACGATCTCCTTCTGAAACACGTCCGCCAACTTACTAACACTGTAGTCCACACGAATAGGGAGGAAGTGAGCAGACTTGGTTAGTCGATCAACGACCACCCAAATCGCATCATGCTTCCTACGGGTAAGAGGTAAACCTGTAACGAAATCCATAGAGATCTCCTCCCATTTCCACTTCGGAATCTCCAATGGCTGTAATAACCCACTCGCCCTTTGATGCTCGATCTTGACTTGCTGGCAAGTCAAACACTTAGACACAAACGAAGCCACATCATGTTTCATGCCACTCCACCAGAAATGCTGCTTAAGGTCTCGGTACATCTTGGTAGAACTAGGATGTATAGTAAAAGGGGAACTATGAGCCTCCGATAGAATAGCCTCACGAAGCTCCGGATCGTTGGGAACATAAAGACGATCCTCAAACCAAACTACACCGAAATCATCAACTCTGAACTCTGACTGCTTGCCTTCCTCAACATTCTGAACTATAGACCACAGCTCACCATCCTCTTTCTGAGCTTCCTTAACTCGCAAGATAAGATTGGACTCAACCGTAAGGCTAGCCCAATAACCGCCATGACCTCGGAGACAAAACTCCACATCAAGAAGCTCTAAATCATGCAAAACGCGAGGCTCAAACTCCAAACTCGCAATCATACCGGACTTCCTACTAAGAGCATCCGCAACTACATTTGCTTTACCGGGATGATACTGGATGTTTGCATCATAATCCTTCAGAAGCTCTAACCACCGCCTCTGTCTCATGTTCATCTCTTTCTGGGTGAAAATTTATTTAAGACTCTTGTGATCAGTGAAAATGTCACAAGACTCTCCATACAAATAATGACGCCAAATCTTTAGCGCGAAAACCACAGCTGCTAACTCTAGAGCATGCGTCGAATAGTTCACCTCGTAAGGCTTCAGCTGCCTCGAAGCATAGGCGATCACCTTCCCATGCTGCATCAAAACACATCCCAAACCCTTCTTCGATGCATCGCTATATATCTGAAAACCGCTGGAACCCGATGAAAGAGTCAAAATAGGTGCAGACACTAAGCGCTTCTTCAACTCCTCAAAACTACTCTCTCGCTCATCAGTCCAAATAAACTTCTCCCCTTTCCTCATCAACTGTGTTAAAGGCAAAGCGAGACGCGAAAAGCCCTCAACAAATCTCCTATAATACCCAGCGAGACCCAGAAAACTTCTCACTTCCGTCACATTTGTAGGTCTTGGCCATTTTGTGATAGCCTCAACCTTCGCCGGATCCATAGTGATACCGTCTGCAGAAACAATGTGACCCAAGAAAGCTACTCGATCCAACCAAAACTCGCACTTCGAAAACTTCGCATACAATCTCTGCTGTCGAAGAATCTCTAGAACCATACTAAGGTGCTGCTCGTGCTCCGCCTCGGATTTAGAATACACAAGAATATCATCAATGAAGACAATGACGAACTTATCGAGAAATTCATGGAATACCCGGTTCATAAGGTCCATAAACACAGCAGGAGCATTGGTCAAACCGAAAGGCATAACCAAAAATTCATAATGACCATACCGAGTTCGAAAGGCCGTTTTGGGAACATCCCGCTCCCTCACCCTAAGCTGGTGATAACCAGACCTCAGATCGATTTTAGAGAAATGCCTCGCCCCTTGCAACTGGTCGAATAAATCATCAATGCGCGGGAGAGGATAGCGGTTACGAATCGTAATGCGGTTAAGCTCCCGATAATCAATACAAAGACGCATGCTCCCGTCCTTCTTCTTTACAAACAACACAGGAGCACCCCAGGGAGATACACTTGGACGAATAAAACCGTTTTCCAACAGTTCCTGCAATTGCTCCTTCAATTCTTTTAATTCAATCGGTGCCATACGATATGGAGCTTTAGATATGGGTTCAGCACCAGGAATCAGATCAATACTAAAATCGACTTCCCTAGTAGGAGGAATGCCAGGAAGTTCATCCGGAAACACATCAGCAAAATCGCGCACAACGCGAATACTATCAATGCTCGGAACATCAACAGCAGTATCCTTAATAGAAGCAAGGAAACCAAGACAACCATGCGAAATCAATGTCCGGGCTTTCATAGCCGAAATAATCTTTACAGATTTCAGAGGTTGGGAACCAGAATAAACATAATCAGGATGATGAAGATCACCAAAGATCACCTTACGAGCATAACAATCAATGGTCGCCTTATGAGCAGCTAACCAGTCCATGCCCAGAATAACATCAAAATCGACCATATCAATGGGAAGAAGATTTGCGGGACGAACACAATCATCAAAACGAAGAGGGCATTTAACATACTCAACATCAATAATCACATGAGTTTTCATCGGGGGTAGCAATGGATATACGATTCATTAATTGAGTTGGGGTTATGTTTATTTTATTTGCAAGTGAAGTCGATATTATGGAATGCGTAGCACCGGTGTCAAATAAAGCAAAGACAATACGATCCCCAATATAAAGAAAGCCCGTAATAGTACCTGAAGTGCTAGCAGCCTGATCACGAGTCAAAGAATAAACCCGTCCTGAAGTAGGAGCTGCCCTAGCCGCGACTTTTGGTTCACCAGAGTTCTTCTTAGGGCAGTCCTTGATCCTGTGCTGAGAAGATCCACACCAGAAACAACCACCCGAAGCTCTATGACAAGGACCTGGATGAGTCTTCCCACAGGAAGTACATGTAGGAGGAGGAGGTAGAGTCTCAACAGACCCCTTCTGACCAGACGATCTCGACTGCTGAAACTGCTGAGAATCCCTACGCCGGTTGTTACTACCCTGACCCTGACGGTCACTACCATACCTACCAGCATCCCGCCGATCCTGGTTCCTGGAATCCTGCCGCTTATGATCATAACCTCGGTCCTGGCGACCCCGCTGATCATGCCCATGGTCCTGACGACCCCGAAAATCCTGCCTTTGGTCCTGCCGACCTTGGCCCGAAAATCTACCCGGTTACCATCCCTATCACGCTTATTAGACACCCTGTCCGCATGTAACAACTCGATGTTACGCGCGGCGTCCTGAACTCCAGCCACATCCTCAAACGGAGTGTTAACAATCCGGTCTAACACCCACCTCTTTAAAGCCCATTTGAAATGACGAGCCTGTCGCATAGCATCTCCAGTGACCTCTGGCCCAACAAAACTGGCCAGACGCAGAAACCGTTGCATAAACTCTCCTGACGACTCCTGATCACCCTGACGAATCGACCCGTATTCCCTTTCATACCTTTGCTGCTCCGACAGTGGGATATACTGTCCATAAAACACCTCGATGAAATCCGCCCACGAACAAGTCTCAGCAAAATCATCCCCTTTCGCCTGAACAAGAGCAGTCCACCAATTTTGGGCATCACCTTCAAATTTGAATGTGGCCAACCGAGTTTTGAACTCGTCAGCACATCCCAGAACACGAAACAACTTCTCGATATGCGTGATCCAGTCCTCTGCTTCATGGGGAGTAGCAGCGGACCTGAAAGAGAGAGGCTTTAGCTTATTAAACCTCTCGATCCACACGTGGATACCAACTGGTGGAGCAGCGGGTGGAGCAGTGGGTGGAGCATCGCCACCACCACCACCAGAAGAACTTGCCCCATTCCTGATGTTATTGGTGACTTGAGTCACCACTTGAGGAATAGCAGCAGCCACAGCAGCGGCTATCATGGCCTCAAAATCAGGGCCATCATTCCCATTAGTGTACTGAGTAAAGCGCGTATTCACCATCTGAACGATTACAAAAAGAATTAGCAAAAACATAAGGGAAATAAGCACGAAATGGAAGATGAAACAGAAACCTATGACTACCCAAAACCTCACCAGTCAAGTCTTAAAACTTAGGGGTCAAATCCTATGGTCCACATGTTTTACAGGCCAAAGCTTATGTACGACAGGTCGCAGCCTGGGCTCTGATACCATAATTGTAACACCCCAACCCGCCAAGGGTAGAAGCATCACATTATGGTGACAAATCAAAGCATACATACATATACACAGCGGAAGCCATAAAACATAATCATTAAATAAACCAAGTCAACAAGACTTGAACTCATAATACATAAGTCTCAAATGAAAGAGAAAATAATCCAACATCAATGAACAAGGAAATAGAGTTCAAAAGACAAAAGTCTCAACATAAGGTAGTCATCTAAGGTAATAGCTCCAACTAACTCTCATCCCAAGCATAAATCCAACTCCCAGCTAGATACCTGCCGCAGGAAAAGAAATGCGGCTGAGCTTACAAAGCTCAGTGAACAGATACAAATATAAAGCAAAGAATACGAAACAGAAATATAGCAAAGCACTGGGAAATATCATAAGGTATAATCAAAGCAAATGAATAGTGAGGAAATATAGGATAGTCATCTACCACGAGCCCAGAAACTCAAAGTCATAATCTCAACATCATAATCTCAAAGTCATAATCTCACAATCAGAGGGGATACCTCTTAGGCAACCAGATAATATGAGGGGTGTCCTCATGTATCATAATAGTGGAGTGATCAGCTCCCAAAAAATGTGAAAGGCGTGTATTGCACACAAGCACCAGTCACCTCAAAGTCATACTCAAAGTCATAGTTAAATCCACTAAACAAACAAATCTAGGATTGCAATCCATACGCCCCCAAACTCAAAGTCAATCTCAAAGTCAAGTAGCCATGGCATATAATATAAAAGGGACGGTGTGAGAAATCACTCCCCCACACGGGAGTCATGCCAGTGGTGCATCACAGACATGGCCAGGTTACCTTCCTGGCTAGGAAAATCACAAAATGGCTCGGGTATCAAACTAAGAGTCAGGTCTCAAAGTCATCACAAAAGGTCATATATCAAAAGGTGCATCTCAAAGTCATATCAAAAGTAATGTCAAAGGTTCACTCAAAGGGAACATAGCAATGGCTTGGGAAATCTTACTGAATCATAACTCAAAGTCAATGTATAGAACATAAGAACCCTTACTGAAAAAGGGCAGAGTATCTGTACCTTAAGACGAAAGCACAAACAGAAATAAACACAGGATATGGGAACAGCTCAGAGTCTCTCCTTCTTCACACCTAAAGGAGTAGAAGGGGATTACAAATCATCCTTAATTAATCGCCTTTCCATTTTAAGTAAATTTCCCTTTTTAGTAAGTTCCCAAATTCTTAGATTAAACCCCAAATAACGTATTATGGATACAAAGTGTATTTTAGTAAGTTTCACAAACTTAGGGTTTATAATGATCACTTTTCAAAGTATAGGGTTATAACCGTAATTATCTCAAAGTTAAAGGTTAAGAATGAAAATACTTTCAATAATTCGTATGAACCTTCATGTTCCAAGATTAACGAGTTCAACCCTTCAAGATTTCTCATATTACATTTTATACATTTTAGTTTTATAATTTACACTTTAAACCCCAAAGTTTATTTACTCACATTATACACCTCATTTATACTTATTTACATAATGGTCCTCCATTTTATCAAATTTACCGAAAGTGTCTCTTATTTGATAATATATACGAAACACCCTTATCTTTCATTAATTACACTTTTAGTCCCTTAATTAAATAAAAGTCCAAATCGAATTACATATTTACATATATACATATTCAACCCCTTAATTATCCCATTTTACACATTAAGTCCCTCATAAAATACCTTATACGAATAACCCATAAGAATTACATAATTACATAACAAGTCCCTCCTTTTTATTTAATTCCATTCGGTTCTATATATTTATATATAATTACCAAATAAATCCCCATAATTATCAAATTAACACAAATGGTCCTCCAAGCATATTTTATACATTTTCCCACAGGTTTATAACACCTTACAAAAATATCCACATAGTTCACAAAATTGCAAAACACACCCTTAATTATTTTTATTCCAATCGGTATACATTTTTATATCAAAATCAAAACCCTAATTTTCACCAATCATTAGATCATCATGACCACATCATTAAAACACATTAAATTTCCAGATTTGATCATATAAACCCTAGGTCGATTTGGGTATTAGGGTATTCACACTTTTTTCTTTTATTTTCCTTTTATACGGTTTTAACAATAATTCGTCATGGATGATTTTAGGCCTCAACAATTCGAAGGAACATTTTTATGATGTTATATGATGATTATAGAAACCACGAAAAATGTGAAACCAGTCCAGAAAATCGCATAGGTGATTTATAGAATTAATTCGATATTAGGGTTTATAACACATAATTTTCCATACGATTAATATATAGTGCGTGGCTTGTTTTTATCATTTTTCCCACGTTGTATAAGATCAATATAAACTTAGAAAAATACCAGATTGATTATAGAACGATCGGATGGATTGTTTGTGATTTGTGTTACACGGCTAGAACAATTCGACACAAGTAAATCACCACGCCTTCAAACGTGACCAAACCACCTTGTATACATTTTTCACAGAGTGTATATGATGTGAGGATCATGAGAAAAATATAAAACGAATTTTATAGTGATCGAATGAATTGTTTGTGAATTTACCTTACGATTTGATTATGCGAAAAGAAATAAAGCTAGCGATCAAACAAGGGCTTCCCATGACCTAGACCAAATTTTCTCAGCTTCCTTATAACGTGTACAACACCAAAAAAATGTGCTATGAACTCCAGAAATTCGTATGAGCACTAGAGAGAATTGTTTGTGTGTTTTTGTTTATGCGGCTAGGAAATTAGGGTTTGTTAGGATTTGCTTGATTTATTATTGATATGGCCGAATAGGGGGGGGGGGGAATGGGCTGGCATAAACTCAGAAAAATAAGGCCTAATTAATTTGACATACTTTTCTTAATTTAAATATGCATTTTAAACTTTTAAATTTCATTATAAACTTTAATTTACATAACTAATGTACATATTATAATTTTTGGTTCTTAAGGGGTATTTTGGTCATTTCATAACTTGTAAAAATATTAATCGTAATAGCCAAAATTATTTGGTAGCATAACTCGTCCATTTCCAGAAATTCGGGATTGATTCTGAGCTTTATAAATCTTTTATTTAGCTTTTAAATTCATAGGGGCATTTTTGTCTTTTTACATGCTTTCAGATTTTAGGGTTTTACAATAGGAGTTGTGCCATCTATCGTTTTAAACGTAATTGAGTCTATTTTCATTTAAAAAAATATCTTTATGAATTCTTTCTAAGTGAAAATATATTAGAGTCCTTGATTTGTAACGAAAGATCCTTTTAATTATGCCATTTGCGCAAATATTTGGCCAAAATGAAAATGGGCGTTTCAACTTTTGAACATTGATGTATTTTCAAAGTAACTTGGTAAAAACCTTTAAAATGGGGAGGAAACAAATTCATTTGAAAGAAAATAAATAAAGTCAAGCTAGGTATACATTGTTATACTTAATACACAAAATGACGATAAGTATTTTTGTGTGTTACGCTAAATGGTTATTTGTTTTTCTTTGTGTCCTAGTACTGTTAGTTAATATGTTTGAGTGCTTATAGTTATCTTTAGTTGAGCTAATTATATCTATAATCACAAGCGTTTTACATGCTTTGTTACTATGTGTTGATTATTAGTTTTTCGGTTTATGCGTCACTAGGACTTAGATTAGACTTCTTGCACTAAGTTGCTTAATTGATTTTGCATTGCATATAGGCATAGACCAGTTTTCTTGCATATGTGTTTTCGACATCTTGCAAGTTTTAAGATGCTTTAGTAACATGTTTAGGAATGAAAACTAAGTTGGTTGATCATATGCGTCGAAAGATATTGTCTTGCACAATTATTTTTCCAAAGGTTTAAGTAGAAAAAATATATCACCTCAAAATATTTAACACTTTCATTAAATCCGTAACATGATCTCTAAAACATTACATCCTTTTGTCTTGCTTGACCATGGGTTGTCTAAACAAGATAAAAGATCATATTAATACATTAGTATTTAAGTAAAAAAAAAATGTATTAAACTTGCATTGATCTAACACACACAAAAAATGTTTTAAACATTTAGTATTTTACGTATGTTGTATAAAAATGGTTAAGATAATTATTTTTATACTCATGATATGTCAAAAACTAAGAATATTATACTTAATAATATAAATAGTTTTTCGCAAATAAAAATATATGACAATATCGAAGTAGTAAGTTAATATGTCATTAACCTCACACATACAACTAGTATTAGAATAAATGGAACACATTCCTTAAATTTTTATTTTCTTTTTAAAATGAGTAATCGTGAGGGTCAAGAAAGATTTCGAGTACATATCAATTCATTATTCAAATTATGATTGATATCATCATCGAATCTAATTGACAAGTTTTCGAGTATGGACATGAAATTGGAGTCATTATTTGTCTAGCTTCAAGATAACATCAAAATATAACGAAATATATTATCTTGAATCTACATACTCAATCACACTCGGTTGTTATGAAAATAATGACTTCCTCTCAAGACGAAAATAATATGCATCGGATCATAACTCACACTTATGTTGAAGATGCCATATTGAGTCTTCTTGTCCAATGGTTGTGTTCCAAACATTAAACTAATATGTTTAAAAGATGCATAAAATACACAACTAAGTAGCATTGACAACTTGGATGTTTCATCCGAAATATACAAGTAATTTACATTGCAATGCAATTAGTAAATGTGTCATTTCTGAAAAACCAGACATGAGCAAACAAACAACATATGTAAACTTTGCTCATGAACGACTCAACACTCAAAATCACATGTCAAGTAAAAGTGTCACACATAATATGTTATTAACTATTATGTACGACATCAATCTTCGAGAAAATCACATGTATTTCTCTTATCAAAAGATTGACAAAGGATAATTTATATCATATGCATCTCATTCCCTTTGTAACATGAATGGTTGTGTTACAAGAGAATACATTGCATCTTGTTAACAAATATAGGATATTAGATTTGAATAATAACCCAATACAACATGTGTCATTGCATAAACAAGTAAAATTGGTCATACACTGAAATACTTGTTTTACTATGCATTCGTAAGAGTGATAAGTTTCCTCTTAGAAAAGCATATTTGTTGAAATATAAAATATGTCTCATTTCAATCATACATCATATAATACTCACAAGATCTATTGAGGTAAGTAACCTTTACTAGATTCTTTTCTCAAGATATGCAAAGGAGCATTCTTGAAACACTCTCGATGTAGTAGATTCTACATTGTATCACATTAAGGCATCTCTTGACTCTAGAAATTCAAATCAGGTTAAAATAACATGTAACGACTCAACAAACAAAAATGTCATCCATGAGATCTTAAAATACACCATCTAAACCAAATAATCTCTAAATCTCAAACACAAAATTGAAACGTGTTTGCCTTTGTTAGGATATTGTGTAAGACATGTCTTCCTCTTCACCGACTTTTAAAATATGGTTAGTTGAGTCATATTAGGCCATGTATTAGCGAAATAAGCTAATATCATCTTTGCTATACTTCGATAGGCAAATATAGGAATTTGAATTTTTCTAACATGAGAATGACTACTGGAGAACCTATCGCACTAGAAATTCAATTTGACCTAACGGTTGAATTGCTTCCAGGAGAGAAGTTGGGTTCGTGGTATAACCCGTAAAAATGGTCGTGTTTAGCCTGAATTAAGCACCACTAGTAATTAGGATCCTCCTTAGCGAACCTAGATTACTTGCATCCCACATATGTGTTTCAAAATGATAACATGTTCTCGTAAGATATGATTGAATGTCTTCATGCTCTTAAATGCTAAATGATTATCATGTTTTGCATGATGTTTGCATTTATTCCTTATGTGCATTTTACATGATTTGCTTGTAAATTTTGCACCCACACTATGTCATTTTGACACATAATGAATTAGGTATGCCTATCACTATGAACTCTTAGACGTCATATAGTCATACACTAGTGTCAAAATCTATAAGTTAAAGTAGTCGCGAAATTGTTCTAATTCCTTGGTCATCATTTCGCTTTCTTCCAAGTAATACACCCTTTTGTCATGGGGAGGTTAGATACAAACCTAGTAGAACTCGGAGTAGGTTTGACAACTTCAATATTTCATCCAAAATATTCAAGTAAGTTTAACTTGCGATCACAATTGTTAAATGTCATATCCGAAACATCATATTCAAGTCTTTTAACAACATATGTTAAAACGTTCATCCAAATGCTAAAAGCTAACATCAACCTTCGGGTGACCAAGGACTCATGAGTTACTATATAAGTGATTAGTAGTTCCTTTCATCCTCATGTGAATATACACTTCGTAAGACCAAGTATATTCATTTTCGGTAGTTCCTCTTATCCCCATAGGTTTGTCATAATGTTTTGTCGTCAAGCTCAACTCATATACAATGAGGATTGAACTTTATCCATTGGTTTTAGGGTAGAAAACCAACGTATCATCCTATCATGCCAAGAGTCCGTTGATACTCTCTTTCTTCCGAATAACGGGCAATATGCCTATATGAAGATTGATATTTTTGAGTCTCTTCTTTTTCGTTGTCAATCTTGATCACCTACCAATATGCAGTGATCTCACAACAACAATAGATGTTCATCCCAAAAATCTCATCAATCACCCTAAAAATACCAAACCTCAATCAACTTTAAGCCATCCTTATGTTCCAAATCGAGTCTCACCCACACATCTACCACCGTTGTGTTAGTTAAATACTTCATTCTTTTAGATCCTAAATCCTGTTGTGAATCAGCACTATTGGCATTGCTTTACGCCTTTCAAAACCCCGTGAAACACTCGTGTGCGAAGCACATCAAAATCCGTAAATTAGCCAAACCTCTCAAACGCGAACCATTCAACTATCTACGTCTAGGTCTAGGAATGATGGAACACATTCCGTGAATTTCTTAATTTACGTGCGTTCAAGAACATCTTCCGAATTTCGTCTTATGACTATCTAAATATTTCATTGAAAATATTAAAGTCATCCTTCATATCCCTCTAATGACTACTTACGTATTTCCTTGGAAATATTAAAGTCATCTCTTCTCGTATGGTCTCGTTCATCTCGTAAAAAGAATTTATTAGGTATAAATTCTCCCCTCGTGTCAAAAAGTCTCACTAAATCGGCGAGATTTATTCATAAAATTCTCTTAAATTCCAATGACAACTTAAATATTTCATCCAAAATATTTAAAGTTTATTTAATTTGTGAAATGCAATTAAATGTCATCTCTCGTTCTCGATCAACGTTCATTGAATCTCGTTGGATTCATTCATAAAAGAATTTATTTGGTATAAATTCCTTTAATCTAAGGCCCAGAAAAATCACAACATATGCGAAATTTCTTTGTCGAAAATCAAATTCTGGGACAAAACTGACCTCAGCAGGTCACGATACCCTTAAATAGCAGATGGTACCGCTAAATTTAATGGTACCATCAGACCGTTGTCTACTGAGACAGTTTATTTTGTTTACAATTTTCACTGTTTCAAAAGCACTATCAAAACCCACTCGCTGTAGTCTTAAACCAGAACCGTCTCCTATCAGAATAGATTCTGCCTATTTTCTGATTCATTAGCTTTTTCCCTTTTCACTTCCGCATGGTACTAAACACACCATATGTTTGGTTACTTCCTATCACAACTCGTAATTTTAGGTCCTTTTCAAGCTTCAAAATTTCACTATTCATCTCGGGAATTTACTATTCACCGATCACAATTCATCATTTCACTATTCATCATTTTTGAAGTCAGTTTGAGACTTTGAGAAGTTTTTTAAAAAATTTCACTATTCACGAAACACTATTCATCCCCGGAGAAAAATCACTATTCATGGTTATCGTTCATCCTTTTGTAAACTAGGTTTACGGGTATTCAATTCGCGTAACCATTATGGTTTAGCTGCGTATTCATGCATCATCAGTCAAGACACATCATATAGACTAGAGTAGTCTACATGTCATCAGTAACATCATTATCATATTAGGTCATGCACGGGTTTGTGTGATTTTCATTAACATAAGTTTAATTATTTAATTAACATTACCACTCAATCATTACTACTAACATTACACCCGACACTCCCGACTACGATCCTAATGTATTTTCATACTAATTATAATGATATAAAGATTATATTATTACTTTACCCGGTGTTTTTAAAGCAATAGCTACATTTTCCGTTAGGAGCTTATAACTCCGTCGATTTACGATATTTCAATCCGATAATTATTCTAACAACCGATTCTTGCAAAGAATATGATTTTATAATTTTTACAACTTCGTCGTATTTTATTTTACCTCGTCATGAATTATTTCTAGTTAACTCGGTACCCGATAACACCTAATGTATGCACTAAACTAAACTAATTCTAATTAAATGGAGACATGAGCTTTAATTGTCCATCAAATCCCTTCTCTTTTGCTCCATGTGCCGCCCCCCTAAAACACCTCTACTTCTCCGTGGCACTTGATTTACTAGTACCATTTCATTTAATGCAAAGATCTTATATGTTTCCTAATTAATTAAACTAACACATACAACACAAATCTAACTAGCTAAAACTCAAAATATCCTCTCTTTTCCTCTTCATCTTGATCGGCCAACATAAGAACACCAACAATCATCCATCAATTTTTGAAGAACAAGTCATAATCAAGCTCCATTTACTTTCCTTGTTAGGATTTTGTGATAAAAACTCAAGGTTTCTTATACATTTATATCCAAATCTAATCAAATCATCCAGTGAGCTTCAAGAACATCTTTCTAATCTTTTCATACTTTCATTTGATTTGTTTTCAAGTTATATTAGTAGCTAGCTATGCAAATATTTATGTTAAACATACCACTTGTTACACATTTTCTTTATAACCATAGATCTATAGATTTTTAGTGTGATCATCAGGAGATCCACCATTTTTGATGATGTTTAGGACCCCATGACACCTTAAGAAGGTGTATGGTAAGATTAGATAGGTTGTGGTGTTGATTTAAAGTGGTTTGATTAAGTTTTGAACTAGTCTTGAACCTTAAACATTGATTTTTCAACAATAGAAATAGCTACTGTCCAAAATCGTGTAATCTGGAAAACTCAGTAACCCAAGGTATATTTTGGCCTTCATATTTAGAAATTTTTTTCAAAAACGAAACCGTGGCCGCAAGAATGAGTAAAAACCGACTTACGATGAGAAAGTTATGATTTTTCAAAGTTAGACAACGAAAACTAAATTTCTGAAAATAGCTTGCTGTTTTTCCGAACTTCAAGGGACAAAACGAGACGTTAGACGTGATCTAGAGGGGCCGACCTACTAAGATTATGTTAGTTCATGTTGATACGAAGCCGTGGATATAAAGAACGTAGAAAACGAGCTTATAACGACCGAGATATACACGTTTAAAGCCCGACGATTCACAATCTATTTTGACAGCCCACTAATAGAAAATGTTCTAAGTGTAAAAACTAGTGTTTTTGCGAGACATAACATTTATAGCCGATTTTCTAATTGATCGAGGCGCGTATGATAAAAAGTTAAATGAAACGACATTAAGATATTGTTACAAGGTTTTCAAAACGTCGAGTTTGATCACTAACACTTAAAGTACACCATTTCGCGACTAGTTTTGCGAGGCCATTTGGGCACATTTTCAAGTTATGAAAAATAGTAAATTGCGACGAAAACATTATATTTACCGATAGAACACCAAACAAGGATCGTGGAGTACCGTTTCGACATATTTACACGAAAAGTGTTTATTAACTTAACGAGACGTCAAAAATATATTTTTCGACGATAAACATTGTTTTCAAAATTAATGAGTGGTATCGATAACATACGTATTTGCATGTGTAGCATCATTTCATTTGCTTACATTAGATCATATCCTCATATTAGGTCGCGGTTAGAGACCGAGCCTCATTTCAGCATTATTCATTATTCTCATTGTTGCTATCGCACCAGGTGAGTTCCATAGCCCCTACCTTTATACGTTTTGGATTACGTTTTGGGGGAGAATACATGCTCAATTATTTTCATTTACCTTCACAAGCACTTTAATCTTTTAAGGATTACCGTGAGTTTTCATAGCCCTGTTTTACATTGATTATTTAATTTCTAAATTCACGGGGGAGAATACATTGAACATCATTTTGTTACAATTTCAATTTCATTAAATCCATTTACATTGCTTAAGTTATTTCATTGCCACATTAGAGTCCCCTTTTTATTTATCATGGACTGTTAATTACGTATTATTTTAATTATATGGCGTCATTGTCATTAATTGTTTATATGGCGTCATTGTCATAATTGTTTATATGACGACATTGTCAGAATTAATCATATGACATCATTGTCATGACGATATTGTCATATTTAACATTAAATTTGTTTTCCATATATTACTTACGTTCACATAAACCAAAACTTATTTGGCAGTGGGTTGTAAACACACAGGCTGCAAGTCTTGTATGGGCGGGACTTGGGACTGAGTGGATTTACAATGCCTTTGCAGGGAAATCATTATCCAAATGCTTACATTTTTCACTAAACTCTATGAACTCACCAACCTCGTGTTGACACTTTTAGCATGTATTTTCAGGTATAAGCAATAGCACGCTACTGGAGGCTTTTGGCAGGGCATGGCATGGTCATAGAAGACTCTGATAAACATTTGGGACCATTTAACTTACTTAAAGGCCTATTTCCGCACTACTTTTAACAATGAAAATTCAACACTTTTGTTAAACAATTTTATTCTAAATGTTTGAGGTGAAAACCGTTCTTTGTACTTGTGTTGTGATACCAATTGAGTTGCACCCCAGCGACATGTATGCTTCTGCTGGACCCGATTCTGGGGGTGTGACAGATTGGTATCAGAGCCTTGGCTATAGAGAACTGGGTGATTTTAAAACCTAGACTATAGCTACTTTCATGAAAACTTAACCCTATGACCGCCACGTGCCTGCCTGCCAAGATGATGCCTCATTTGTGGTTTTTTGCTGACATATGTGATGAGATTTGAATCTCATTATCAGATAAATTATACTCACTTATTCTCGTTGATTACTATAGTTGTCTTTCATATAAGCATGCTCACATATCATACACGTCACAGCATTACGCCTTTTCCTTGCGTAGTTTCATCATTCGACCTCGAGTTTGGTCACTTGCCTTAGTCTTTCAGAACGTCCTCAGAATGTGAAGGACATAGTATTAGTATAACTGAGCTGAGTATTTCAAAATTCATTGAACCTCGGTGGAATATAGACTGGTCATCTATATTCGACCCGGGACAGTGGGACATAGGCTGACCACCTATGTCCAACTCAGAGATGAATTTTGCAATACTGGGAATAGTTATAATAGAATTATGTCCAGATTGATTCTCTTCCCAATTTCTAAAGGTTTCAAAAATTCATGTGTGTGTACACAATCATTGCAAGAGCATTCATATCTACTTCACCTCATGAACCGCCGCCTAGAAGCATGTCAGCTAATCATAACTCAACTTCAAGCTTTCATTTTATGGCAAGCCACTTAGAGCACCTACTTTTCGGAAACGTCTTATTTACATATCACTCTTCTTTTCTTGTTTTGAAGAATAATGCCACCCAAAAGAAGTACTCCTACTATGACACCCGCCCAGATCAAAAAGCTGGTTGCCGACAGTATAGAGGCAGCACTGGTGACTGAAAGAGCTGCCGTAGCTGCAGCTGCTGCTGAAGCCGCTTCACGGGCAGAAACCGCAGAAGCTGCAGGAACAACTACTAATGGAACTAATGGATGTAAATGTACATACAAGGACTTCAAGAGTGGAGATCCTCCGAATTTCAAGGGCACTGAAGGGGCCACTGCCATAATTCGTTGGTTCGAAAAGATTGAATCTGTGTTTCTTCTGTGTAACTGTCCAGAGGAGTACAAGGTAAATTTTGCTACTAGTACTCTTGTTGAGGAGGCTATGTCGTGGTGGAATTCGTATGCAAAACCCATGAGAATGGAAAACGCTCAAAAGCATTCGTGGGAAGAGTTCAAGAAATTGCTGACAAAGAAGTTTTGCCCACGAACTGAGGTGAAGAAAATGGAAACAGAGTTTTATGAGCTAGTGACAGCAGGAAATGATATCGAGTCATATATCAGAAGGTTTCAGGAGTTGGCAGCATTATGTCCTACAATGGTTCCGGATACTGAGAAGCTGATAGAAAATTTCATTGGTGGACTACCTAACAACATCCGTTGAGATGTGATTTCTTTTGACCCGCAAACATTGGATGAGGAAATCAGGATGTCTCAGAAACTTATGGCTCAGATAGTGAAGAAAGGGACTACTTTAAACAACAACAACAACAACAACAGCAACAACTCCAACAACTACCGAAACAACAACAACAAGAGGAGTTGGGACAACAATCAGAGTGGCGATGCTACTCAACCACAACCAAAGAGGCAAGAAGTCGCCAAGGCCTATGCTGCAGGTTCAGCTGAAAAGAAAGGTTACCAAGGTACCCTACCCAAATGCAACAAGTGTCAAAATCATCATAACCCTGGACATTGTCTTAATCCATGTGGCAATTGTAAGGAGATTGGTCATGCGACTACGGAATGCCAGTTTCCAATCATTACCGGAAATCAGAAACCTCCAGTGACATGTTTTGGCTGTGGAGAGATAGGACATTACAGGAATGAATGTCCAAAACAAGGAAATCAAGGGAATGGGAACCAAGGCGGAATAACACATGGTAGAGCCTAGTTCATCAGAGGAGGGAATTGTCAGCACATCAACGACGTGGAGGACAACAACAATGTTCAAGAACCAAGAACTTCTGCCTTAAAAATAAACGAAAACCTAAACTCTCTAGTTTTGTATTTCTTTTGTGTTTCACTTTAAGTTCTATCGTATGAACTTCATGTACTATTATGAATCCCTATCTAATGGATGTTTTATCTTTTATCACCGCAATGTGACTCCAATATCCACATATTTTCACCGAATCCACTCCAGAGACTAACGCTAACTGAATTCAGGGACTGAATTCCTTTAACGGGTGGAGACTGTCACAACTCGTAATTTCAGGTCCTTTTCAAGCTTCAAAATTTCACTATTCATCTCGGGAATTTACTATTCACTGATCACTATTCATCATTTCACTATTCATCATTTTTTAAGTCAGTTTGAGACTTTGAGAAGTTTTTTAAAAAATTTCACTATTCACAAAACACTATTCATCCCCGGAGAAAAATCACTATTCATGGTTATCGTTCATCCTTTCGTAAACTAGGTTTACGGGTATTCAATTCGCGTAACCATTATGGTTTAGCTGCGTATTCATGCATCATCAGTCAAGACACATCATATAGACTAGAGTAGTCTACATGTCATCAGTAACATCATTATCATATTAGGTCATGCACGGGTTTGTGTGATTTTCATTAACGTAAGTTTAATTATTTAATTAACATTACCACTCAATCATTACTACTAACATTACACCCGACACTCCCGACTACGATCCTAATGTATTTTCATACTAATTATAATGATATAAAGATTATATTATTACTTTACCCGGTGTTTTTAAAGCAATAGCTACATTTTCCGTTAGGAGCTTATAACTCCGTCGATTTGCGATATTTCAATCCGATAATTATTCTAACACCCGATTCTTGCAAAGAATATGATTTTACAATTTTTACAACTTCGTCGTATTTTATTTTACCTCGTCATGAATTATTTCTAGTTAACTCGGGGTACCCGATAACACCTAATGTATGCACTAAACTAAACTAATTCTAATTAAATGGAGACATGAGCTTTAATTGTCCATCAAATCCCTTCTCTTTTGCTCCATGTGCCGCCCCCCTAAAACACCCCTAATTCTCCATGGCACTTGATTTACTAGTACCATTTCATTTAATGCAAAGGTCTTATATGTTTCCTAATTAATTAAACTAACACATACAACACAAATCTAACTAGCTAAAACTCAAAATATCCTCTCTTTTCCTCTTCATCTTGATTGGCCAACATAAGAACACCAACAATCATCCATCAATTTTTGAAGAACAAGTCATAATCAAGCTCCATTTACATTCCTTGTTAGGATTTTGTGATAAAAACTCAAGGTTTCTTATACATTTCCATCCAAATCTCATCAAATCATCAAGTGAGCTTCAAGAACATCTTTCTAATCTTTTCATACTTTCATTTGATTTATTTTCAAGTTATATTAGTAGCTAGCTATGCAAATATTTATGTTAAACATACCACTTGTTACACATTTTCTTTATAACCATAGATCTATAGATTTTTAGTGTGATCATCATGAGATCCACCATTGTTGATGATGTTTAGGACCCCATGACACCTTAAGAAGGTGTATGGTAAGATTAGATAGGTTGTGGTGTTGATTTGAAGTGGTTTGATTAAGTTTTGAACTAGTCTTGAACCTTAAACATTGATTTTTCAACAATAGAAATAGCTAATGTCCAAAATCGTGTAATCTTGAAAACTCAGTAACCCAAGGTATATTTTGGCCTTCATATTCTGAAATTTATTTCAAAAACGAAACCGTGGCCGCAAGAATGAGTAAAAACCGACTTACGATGAGAAAGTTATGATTTTTCAAAGTTAGACAACGAAAACTAAATTTCTGAAAATAGCTTGCTGTTTCTCTGAACTTCAAGGGACAAAACGAGACGTTAGACGTGATCTAGAGGAGCCGACCTACTGAGATTATGTTAGTTCATGTTGATACGAAGCCGTGGATATAAAGAACGTAGAAAACGAGCTTATAACGACCGAGATATACACGTTTAAAGCCCGACGATTCACAATCTATTTTGACAGCCCACTAATAGAAAATGTTCTAAGTGTAAAAACTAGTGTTTTTGCGAGACATAACATTGATAGCCGATTTTCTAATTGATCGAGGCGCGTATGATCAAAAGTTAAATGAAACGACATTAAGATATTGTTACAAGGTTTTCAAAACGTCGAGTTTGATCACTAACACTTAAAGTACACCATTTCGCGACTAGTTTTGCGAGGCCATTTGGGCACATTTTCAAGTTATGAAAAATAGTAAATTGCGACGAAAACATTATATTTACCGATAGAACACCAAACAAGGATCGTGGAGTACCGTTTCGACATATTTACACGAAAAGTGTTTATTAACTTAACGAGACGTCAAAAATATATTTTTCGACGATAAACATTATTTTCAAAATTAACGGGTGGTATCGATAACATACGTATTTGCATGTGTAGCATCATTTCATTTGCTTACATTAGATCATATCCTCATATTAGGTCGCGGTTAGAGACCGAGCCTCATTTCAGCATTATTCATTATTATCATTGTTGCTATCGCACCAGGTGAGTTCCATAGCCCCTACCTTTATACGTTTTGGATTACGTTTTGGGGGAGAATACATGCTCAATTATTTTCATTTACCTTCACAAGCACTTTAATCTTTTAAGGATTACCGTGAGTTTTCATAGCCCTGTTTTACATTGATTATTTAATTTCTAAATTCACGGGGGAGAATACATTGAACATCATTTTGTTACAATTTCAATTTCATTAAATCCATTTACATTGCTTAAGTTATTTCATTGCCACATTAGAGTCCCCTTTTTTATTTATCATGGACTGTTAATTACGTATTATTTTAATTATATGGCGTCATTGTCATTAATTGTTTATATGGCGTCATTGTCATAATTGTTTATATGGCGTCATTGTCAGAATTAATCATATGACATCATTGTCATGACGATATTGTCATATTCAACATTAAATTTGTTTTCCATATATTACTTACGTTCACATAAACCAAAACTTATTTGGCAGTGGGTTGTAAACACACATGTTGCAAGTCTTGTATGGGCGGGACTTGGGACTGAGTGGATTTACAATGCCTTTGCTGGGAAATCATTATCCAAATGCTTACATTTTTCACTAAACTCTATGAACTCACCAACCTCGTGTTGACACTTTTAGCATGTATTTTCAGGTATAAGCAATAGCACGCTACTGGAGGCTTTTGGCAGGGCATGGCATGGTTATAGAAGACTTTGATAAACATTTGGGACTGTTTAACTTACTTAAAGGCCTATTTCCGCACTACTTTTAACAATGAAAATTCAACACTTTTGTTAAACAATTTTATTCTAAATGTTTGAGGTGAAAACTGTTCTTTGTACTTGTGTTGTGATACCAATTGAGTTGCACCCAGCGACATGTATGCTTCCGCTGGACCCGATTCTGGGGGTGTGACACTTCCGTATCCATTATTTTCTCAACTTATCTACAATTCTTAACCTTCGTTCTACACTACCAATGCTTCCGCATCTCACTCATCTTTCACACACTTCAAGCGAAGAACTGCTAGGATAAGTTGAGATAACCCTTCTTCATCAACATAGTTTCTTCTATCAAAGATAACCCCACTAGAACCTTATCACTAACTCCACAACCTTGAAGATTCTATCTTCTTAACCCTTAGCACATTTCCACGTAATCACATGCCTCATCATATGAATGTTCTATGAATATTCACAATGATTGAGAAGAGCTACGTGACTTCAAAGGTGAAGTTTATTGTATGCTATCCACCACTTGTCATGACATTACTAAGCTCATCGCTTCCGTCAACGTTTGTTTTCCTATTTATTTTTTTATTCTTTTTCCAACACATCTTGTCCGGATGGTCATCGATTAAGGGGGAGCGAAAACACACTCATATAGTCTTTCACCAAACACTCTCAAGAACACACAAATGTGGTTCTTATTTTCTAGAATTCTCTACTAAAACACTCACCTCCTAAGTACCCATTACTTAGCAAAACCTCAGTCACAAAACCACAATCGGTTCTAGCTTCCTAACCTCCACTCTTTGTGATCACCTAGATATTTATTCTATACAAACACCTTTAACCCTCACATCAAACCTCACATTAATATCATTCATTATCACACTCAACCTTTACAACTAAACTTCACTCTTGACAGTGATATTTAGTTTAAGAACCTTCAACCCATCGATCATTACACTCAAACCTCACAACTATCCTTCACTCTTGATAGTGATAGTTAGTTCAATAACCTTCAATTCTCACAATCATTATACCCAATGTGTATAAACTACACAATCACACAAAATCTTTCATACACTAAATCATCTCTAACTCACAACTAGGATCATCCAAAACTAGAATTCTAGAACTTCGTTACCTCAACCCTGTTAGAGATATTCGCCCACAATCCTATTAGGATCACATGCACATTTTCTTTTTCTCCTTTGAAATATATCATGCATCTCATTGTCATTGCAAATGATATATTAATCTAAACCGTCTTTTCCCACCTTTTCTCAAAGGTCAAATCCAACACTTCCCATCTTATGGAATCATTTTCATTCGCATCTAGGTGCATATCGTTCTCATTTTCATTTTTTTTGGTATATCTTCTATCGAGTCTACTTTATGACATGACTTGTCATAATAGTAATCATTTAGAGTATGTCTTATCAACAAACTATCATTGACACCAATCATCTTAGGTAGATGATTATGTTGTTCAAAAGGTTTGTTAGAATTTGCCTTCCCAATGACAACTTGGAAGAAGTCATTTTATGTGTCAGTCAATGAACGAATCTCGTTCTTGTTAGTGTGATTGATTGAACAACTACACCATAGGTTGTCGGTCAAGTTGTGACTCTCTAGTGTCATTGAATTGCATTACGCATTCACATCTTTGTGTCGCTCAACTTTCTTGGGCTTTCTTTCTTGGTTTTTATCCTTTTGGCACACTTTCATCACGTGTCTAACTTCTTGCATACTTTGATATGCTCATTAAACTCATTTTTTTGTAGCTACATTTTAACATAGTTTAACCCTTGCATGTCTTGCTATGTGTATTCTATCCCTATAATGTTGCTCCTATTCTTTTATATATTATGTTGCACAAAGCTAACCCTTGATGTAGGACAAGCCTTTGCAAGAATTTGATCCATGGATTCGCTAGAAAGAAAGGTAAAAATAGAAGGGAATACAATTACCATAGGGGAGCATTGAGCTAGGGGGAGCTCGGGAGTATTTGTATACATAGCATTGAGTCTTTTGAACAATGGTGATAGAAGACTTCACTGCGATGATGCAAGCTCGCATTTTTTGGGAAAAAAGGAAAGTAGTGTAATAAGCGGGAGTAGGGAGTGAATTCAAGGGAGAGCTCGAGGCAACTACCTTTTTGCTTCGACAAAAAGGGGAGAAGGAAGTGTAAACAGGTAACTTTTACATTTTACTATGTGTCATGGTTTACATATTTGTCATCATCAAAAAGGGGAGATTGTTAGTGCAAATATTATGATATTTAAACTAAACGGTTTCTTCGGTTTTAATTATGACAAACATGTAACTTGTAATGCATAACATAAAATGCACAAGTTACTTGTAAACACAAATCATCAATGCATACTTACATCAATATCTCTCGACATCTAAAGTATGCTTCAACAAAGTCGTAGATTTCCTTCCCGACGTAAATCACTCAAGGTATGAACAAACAAATCTACAACTTGACTAATGATCAAAGGATTATATTTTTCAATAAACTTCACATTTTTAATGTGACAAAACATTTTTTCAAAAATACATTTTACAAAATATTTTTGAATTAAAAAGAAATGTTTTAATTTGCATTTACCATTTTATATTTGCATTGCTTTTATGTTTGTGTGGCTTATTGCTTATATTGTGTGGTAGTTATGTTGCCTCTATGTTTGTGTTATGGTAATTTGATTCACTTATGGAATTCCACTATCACTAGTTGTCACGAGACTTTTTGTTGACACTTATCATATTACGTCAAACTTGATTGGTCATTTGATACAAAAGATTTAAGTTTTTAAATGAAAACGTATTCACCCACTCTACGTTTTCCACATGACCCTCAACTGTGTGAAGATTGACCACATATTTCATTGCATGCTCTATGTGGTGTTAATTCTTACAAAACAATAAGGGTTATGGCCTACTTTGGAAAACATGTATTGCATATTCTTATGGATACTGGTAGCACTCACAATTTCTTGTCTACGTCAACTACTAAGAGATTAGGGTGTAAGTTGAGGACCACTCTTCCATTGGAGGTATCTATGGCTAATGGTAACCAAATGATGAGCAAGTATATGTGCAAGGATTTTCAGTGGTCACTGCAAGGAATTCCTTATGTCACAGATGTGATGGTGTTGCCTTTGGGTAGTTATGATATGGTATTGGGTGTACAATGGTTATCCACTTTGGGTGATATTCTATGGAACTTTGAGAAATTGACCAGGGAATACAAGTACAAAGGCAAGAGGGTGGTATTGAGAGGCTCTCAACAGTCTGTGTTAGCATGGATGAGTGGTAAACAAGTAGCTAAAACTGTCCACAATGTTGCTGAGTTATCTGCTATGGTTGTTTGTGTCTACCCTTCTCAACTGTGGAGTATGGGAGGAGTTAAAGCAGAGTGACCAATAGTGAATGCCAAAGTGTAGGTGATTTTGGATGAGTTCCAACCAGTATTTGATGTACCAACTGGTTTGCCTCCTTAAAGGGCTCAAGATCATTCTATTCAGCTTATGCCAAACACTCCTCCTATGAACATAAGGCCTTATAGACACCCTCCTCACCAAAAGGATGTTGTGGAACTAATGGTGAAATAGTTGCTTGATTCAGGGGTGATTAGAAACATCAATAGTTCATTCTCCTCTCCTATTGTTATGGTAAAAACAAGGATGGAAATTGGAGGATGTGTGTTGATTATAGGAAGCTAAACAAGTTCACAGTTAAGGATAACTTTCCTATTCCAGTTATTGAGGAACTATTGGATGAATTAAATGGGCAAAGGTATTTACTAAATTGGATTTGAGGTTAGGCTACTATCAAATCAAAATGAAGGAAGAGGATATTTACAAAACTGCTTTTAGGACTCATGATGGTCACTATGAGTTCAATCTTATGCCCTTTGGACTCACCAATGCTCCCTCCACATTTCAAGCATTGATGAACACAGTCTTCAAGCCCTTATTAAGGAAGTTTGTGTTGGTGTTCTTTGATGATATTTTGGTCTATAGTCCAATTTTAGAAGATTATGTGCAGCATTTGAAGTGTGTACTGCAGGTAATGCAAGCTAATCAGCTTTATGCCAAACACTCAAAATGTGCCTTTGCCTTGGACAGAGTTGAGTATTTGGGCCATTTAATTTCTGGTGAGGGAGTTTCCATAGACCCTACCAAAATTCAAGCTATGAAAGAGTGGCCAAAGCCTACTAATGTGAAACAGCTAAGGGGTTTCCTTGGGTTGACATGCTATTATAGAAGGTTCATCAGGCATTATACCTTGATTAGTCAACCTTTGACTAAGCTGTTAAGGAAGAATTCATTTGAATGGAATACTGAAGCATAAGTGGCATTTGACAGACTCAAGGATGTAATGATTACCACTCATGTTTTAGCTCTTCCTAACTTTAACAAGGAGTTTGTGGTGGAAACTGATGCATGTGGAGTTGGAATTGGGGTTGTGCTACTCCAAGATGGTCATTCCATAGCATACCTCAGTAATGCTCTATCAACCAAACACCAAGCATTGTCTACTTATGAAAAAGAGTTATTGGCAGTGCTATTGGCATTGGAAAAATGGAGGGGGTATTTGCTTGATAGACACTTTAAGATCAAGACAGACCACTTTAGTCTCAAGTACTTATTAGATCAAAGGCTCACAACTCCATTTCAAACCAAGTGGCTGCCTAAATTGTTGGGGTTTGACTATGAGATAAGTTACAAAAGGGTAGTGAAAATGTCACTACAGATGCTCTGTCAAGGGTGAATACTGGGGCTGAATTATGTTCTCTGGTTTTGTCTACCATTTCAAGTAATTTGTTGCAGCAGATCAAAGATAGTTGGGCAAATGATGAGGATGTACAGGCCATTATACTCAAGCTACAAGGTGATCCAAGTGCAGTTCCCAAGTACACTTGGGTAGATGGTCAACTAAGAAATAAAGGAAGGCTAGTGGTGGGTAACAATACCATGCTTCAAAAGCAAATTGTGGCTTATTTCCATCAAGGGCCCTTGGGTGGACACTCTGGTGTTCATGTGACAGCAACAAAGGTGTCTGTAGTCTTCCATTGGCAAGGGCTTAAGCAAATGATCAAGACTTTTGTGAAGGAATGTGACACTTGTCAAAGGTACAAACCTGAGTTGGTTGCTTATCCTGGACTACTAAAACCATTACCAATTCCAACACAGATCTAGAGTGATATTTCTATGGATTTCATTGAAATTCTTCCTAAGTCTCATGGCAAAACAGTTATCTTTCTGGTGGTGGACAGACTCAGTAAGATGGCCCATTTCATGGCAATGTAGCACCCATTTTCAGCTAGTGATGTAGCTAAAGTGTTTCTAGATAATGTGTATAAGCTTCATGGACTGCCTAAAACCATAGTAAGTGACAGAGACAAAGTCTTCTTGAGCCATTTTTGGCAGTCCCTATTTAAGATGCTCAAGGTGGATTTGTAGCTATCAACAGCCTACCATCCACAAACAGAGGTTGTTAACAGATGTTTGGGCTGCTACTTGAGGTGCATGACTGGGGAGAATCCTAAAGAGTAGGTGGACTGGTTGCCCTTAGCAGAATTTTGGTACAACACTAATTGCCACACCTCTACAAAAGTGACTCCCCTTGAAGTGGTTTATGGTCAACCAGCTCTAGTGCATATTCCCTATGTGCCTTGTGATAGTGCTGTAGAGGCTGTGGATATATATTTAATGGCTAGAAAGCAAGCTGTGAAAATGTTGCAGTTTAATCTTCAAAGAGCTCAGGACAGAATGGTTACTATGGCTAACAAAAAGAGGACTGAAAGGGAATTTGATGTGGGTAATTGGGTGTATGTGAAGCTTTAACCATACAGACAAGTCACTGCTAGACAAGGAAGTTATCACAAGCTTTCTCCAAAGTACTTTGGTCCTTTTCAGATTAGTAAGAAAATTGGCCAAGTAGCTTATCAGTTGCAGCTTCCAAGTATAAGCAAAATCCACCCAGTCTTCCATGTTTCACAGCTGAGGAAGTGTCATGGGGAACAAGTGCAAGCTGGAGCTTTACCTAGCTGTGATGATGATGGTGGCATAGCTATTGAACCATTGGCCATTCTAGAAAGGAGATTGGGAAAAGTGCACAACAAGCCAGTTATGTTTGTCCTAGTTCATTGGGCAAACCAAACCAAAGAGGATGCAACCTGGGAACTATGCCATGACTTTGTGGAAAGGTTTCCTCAGTTTTCTTGATTTAATCTTGAGGTCAAGGTTCTTAAGGGGGATGGAATGATACATGCCATCCTAAAGTCAAACAGTCAAAGGACCAGTTGTGAAATAAGTCTGAAGCAGAAGGGGCAAAAGTGTAGAACTTCAAACAAGATTAGAAGTTGGCGCCTATGACTGCTGTCCCTTCTTCCCATCTCATTTTAGATATTTCCATTTCATATAAATAGCTGTATATCTCATTTTATCATTTTCTCATGTATGATTGAACTGAATTCTCTCTCCATTATATCAAATTCACAATTTCCTTTTAATAACAAATCATTTCGGATTTCTTTTCTAATTGTTGAAATCCCTAATATTTGTGGTTGTTAATCCTCAATTCACTCTGAATTCTGGTTTAGCATCTATCAGTATTTTAGTCTTTTTATTATCGTTTCCATTACATCTTATCATACAAACCAAACATGATTAATAACGATGATGAATCATTACATTACACTATTTATTTCATTATATCGTTTATTCCATTTATTTGACATTTGATTCCGTCCTACCAAACGAACCCTAAATGAGCTAGGGGCCGTAATGGATTGATAAATCAACTAACTTGTTCATACTTCAGACACAACTTTATGAAATAAACTTGTCCCTGATAAAGGTAAGGCGTTTTGTTAAACATAGCCTTAACGGCTACGCTAAAACAAAAATATGCATAATTAGTTGTTCATAGAAACTATTATTAAAAGTATTATCAGTTAATGCGTGTATGAATATCTTAAACATAGACCTTAGGGGTGCATTTAGCAATTTTCTAAAGTTATTAGTGCTTCTTGGGGAATTAATGATAGAAATCCTAACCAGAGTTAACTTTAATAGAAGGACAATCGACTAAGGCTATGTTTGGTAAAAGTAGTAGTGACCAGTAGCAGTGAGCTGTGACCAGTAGCCACAGCTCATAGCTCACCGCTCACAGCTTCTTAAAGAAGCATTGGAAAAATGAGCTTTCTTAAAAAATAGCAAAGCTCACTGATGTGTTTTTTTAGGTCTATAAAAATCAACCAAGTTTTAAATTTATTTATTGCCGAACTAACCTATAGACTCTAAACACTCACGAGCAGTGTACCCGATCAATGTAGATAGTTTTTAGGTAAGCAAGGTTCGTTCACTAGGAGTGAAGCTAAAGTGATCTAAAGGTATTCTAATTACTAAACTAACTAACCTAGAAAGCAAGTAAATATTTTTGGGGTTTTAGCCTGAGAGGCTATCACGATTTTGTGTGTTTAATTAAACTAAATACGAGAAAATAAATATTAAACTAATTAAAAGCAAATTAAAGATAGATGAAGATAGATAGGAAGAACGGGTTAGCCACGTCTAATCCATTTTATAGTTATACATGCTTATGTCTACTTGTTTTAATTCATTCAATTGTTTTGTCGCCAATCCGATTATTAATCCTGTCACGATTAAATAACCTACCATCGTGGTGGGAAAGAGGACATGATCATAGTGACTCGTCTAGCATCAATACTAACTTATTGCTTTAAACCATCTAAACTAGTTCGGTATTACACGCTACTAGTCCTATTAGGTTGTAGACACGTTCCGTTTATGCCAAACAATGATTCCTAATAGAGATTCGGGTTAACACGCATATAACTCAACCTAAGCAACCACAATTACAGGTAGTTAAGTCACATCAATTAAAGTTATAAGGATCATAACCTAGTTATATAGACTTCTACTAGTTATAAGCAATAAACGAATTTTTATCGACAAGCACCCAATCCAATAACAAAGCAAACACATCGACAAAATCATAAAAACTAATAAAACTTCATAAACTTGGCTAACACCTAAAGGTGTTAGCCCATAATCTCAGTAACAATACACAATGTTTGAATCATAGCATAAAAGATAGAAATCATAATGAAAACTACACGCTAACCGAATGATTAAACAAAGTAAATTGGCTTGAGATGTTCTTCGTGGATGGAATGGATCTTCAATATAGTCTTCTGCTGTTTTGGGACGTTTACAGACGCCTGGGAATGATCCCGAGGGTCCCCAATGATCCCCTAATTCGTTAATGAGTTCAGTATTTATAGATTCTGAAATCTGGGTCGATACGGCGCATCTAGAGAGTTAGATGCGCCGCATCTATAAGTAAACGTAGCCTCTAAGTCTGAAACTGACCCGATATGGCGCATCTATAAATCTGATATGGAGCATCTCCCAATACGGCGCATCTAAAGACCTGATGCGCCGCATCTCCTTCAGATATAGGTAGATCTCCTTTTTCTCTTTCCGTGGCCGCTTGAATCAACTAAAACGGAGTCCGGATGAAGATTTTATGGCCAAAATACGAAAGCATCTTCAAGTGTCGACTTGTAATCTTGACTTCTTCATTAAGCTTCTAATCTCCACTTGATTTCTTGGTAAGGATTGTGTATGGCCGATACGGCGCATCGGATTGGTCCGATGCGGCGTATCTGGAGTAGAACAAGTTGGTTCTTCTTCGTTGACCAAAGTTTCATATGCGACGCATGATAAAATCAGATGTGGCGCATGCTTCAAAGTCAGGCAATGGTCTTTAATCTCTTCAATTCAGCAGACTTTTCCAATCTTGATCATTTTGCTCCATTTTATGTCCATAATAGCTAACTTTCACCAAATGCTTGTTCATAACTGAGAATTACAAAAGTAGGCGATTAAGTATCAATTCCCATATAAAATAATACAAAAACAAGCAATATACATAGGATACATGATGCTAATAAAATGTACTTATTTGATGTCATCAAATATCCCCCCACTTGAACTTTACTTGTTCTCAAGTAAACCTTAGATTAAACTTATGAAAATGTATCCTAAATAGGATGTATTTTTATAATTAAGCACTTATTCGTTTTATCATAATTGCACAACCAAACACTTAACGAATTAGAAATAAAATAAAATATTTCGATAAAAGAAAATCTAATCGTTTAACTGTCCAGTCGTGACGAATATTCTATCATAAGCTTGGCAAGTATACGCATCTCCCCCACTAAAGCCAAGGAATAACAAGTCTAAAGCGGTAAAAAGGGTTTTGAGGCTTATGGGTTAGATCATCCTTTTTAATCTCTATCGATCTCATATTCCAGAAAAGGCGACAAAATCACAAATACATGATCGAATCCACGACCACGATACTTGCAATTGCTCAAATCCTTAACTCGAATAGGCTAAAGATAGGACCAAGTAATCTTCACCAATAATATTATATCAAAAAGGGCGACAAAATCATAAATACATAGTCGAATCCACGACTACGATACTTAAGATTGCTCAAATCCCTAATCTCAATAAATCAAAGGTTTGGATGAAGAATGATATAGGGTATGGATAATATTTGGGATTTAAATTGGTGTAAAATATAAAATCAACAAACAAATAGATTAAGTCCTAGTGTGGTCAGTCACTTTCCCAACCATCCCAAGAATAAGACTCATATCATTGGATAACTCACGCTTTAACACTTGAAACACACGCTTTAGGTAGATACGAATTATACTCAACAAGATCTCAATCAAAGAATATCCTTAGTTGGCGTTCCCATAACGGCCAACTCCTATTCAATCCATAAATATAAATATACAACAAATAGTAGCCATATGAACCACTTACATAACTTTACATTGTTGGTTTAACAAACTTCCAACTTTCTTCTTTCTTTTTCTTTTCTTATTTTTCTCTTTTTTTTTTTCTTTTTCTTTTTTTTTTTCTTTTTTTTTTTTCTTTTTTTTTTCTTTTTTTTTCAACCAATAAAAACATTAATGGTGTAAAATTTCACCACTTCACCATCACAAAAAAAATCTTCATAACTTCAGATATAAAAATAATAGTGAAAGTAGTAAACACACGAAAATAAACTAAAAGTTATACAATATTTACTTTCTTACCAATTGCATTGTGCAATTTCCCGACCTAACCATAGATAATGAATTACGCACGCGAACACAGTTAATTGTAAGGAAACACACTTTGCCTAAAGTAACTAACCACGGACTTTAATCTACAGGGTAGGCTAAGGTGTAAGGGTGTAACGAAACATTTTAAACATTGGTGTAAGAAACGAAAGGAATGGCTCTGAGGGTTTTTCTAGGGGTATCTTACTCTAAAAGTGAGAGTAACAAAGGGTTTATACGGGGGTTAACTAACCAGTGTAGTTAGTTAATATCACATAACATAAAAGGCTTTTTGGGTGTAATCCTAGAAATTTACCAATTTAGACAAGTCACTCCAATTATATAAATAATACTTATTATGGTGGTCTCGAGTAGTATACAAGCCAAGTTCTAAAGTTTACAAGTCACCGGCACACTCATAGATTTGTGAGTTTTGATAAATTCACAATTTTTGAAAATAACGTCATGTGTGCAGCTATGCAACTTAGATTAAACAAAAACATGCTAGAAAAATTTTAAATTTAAGCATATTAAGTACATATTAAGCATATTTTTGAAAAATAAGGACAAGTAAACGTTCTAATTCTCCATCCCCCCACTTAAGATAAACAACGTCCTCGTTGTTTAATTTGAAATTAAAAACAGGAAATTAAAAGAATTAGAATGGAGAACTCCCCTGAGATTTGCTCGGAATGATCCTCCATGTAAGAATGCGAGCATATAAAATGTGGGAGTTCATCAACATCTTCAATCGTCCAGACCTGTAAAAATATAGTGACCACAGAAAAATAGACTCGAGAACATCTCGTTAATCATTGGTTAGAAAAATAAAACTACGAAAAATTACAGGTCAGAGTGTCTAAGCGCCGCATCCATGGAATATCGGATACGCCGCATCAACAACCTGTAGGAAATATTAAACTGCATGCAATGGGATAATACACCGTATCGATAGAAACTGATGTGTCGCTTCTTATTTTATTAATTCGAAGACTGTTTTTAATAAATAATTAGATACGCCGTATCTGTATAACAAATGCGTCGTATGTCGGTTATAGTTTAAAATTTTTCTGATTAAAAACAGAATACGTCGTATCTAGGGGATAGATGCGCCGTACTCGAATTATTAAATGCGCTGTATATAAAATTAAAACGCCATACGCCGCATCTAGATTACAGATGCGCCGTATCGTTTGTATCAGCAGAATACAGTGACAGCAGTCATGCAGAAAAAACAAATAAAAATAAACACAAGAAAAAAAAATAAACTAAAAAGAAAATAAAAGACAAGCATGGGTTGCCTCCCACGAAGCGCTTGTTTTTGTTCGAGTCACGAGCCTGACTCGACCCTTATTTACTAGGTAATAGGGTGTACGTCCCCCCACTTGGAATCAAGTGCGGGTGAAAATAGCAATAAACACTATAAGAGTGTAAATTTGCTACTAGAGATGGAAGAAATATGTAAATATCATACCTTGGCAATATTTTCATTACCTTACCCTGTTTGGTTGATAAATTGGATGACGTGAGCATTCCATGTGAAAGAGTAGTATCTTGAGGATCAATGAATCTCCTTTCTTCTTTAAATGTTTCATTGGTAGTAAGGCGTCCCTTGACTTCCATAAAAGATGAGAAAGGGTCTTTGGCTAGTAAAAGTTCGAGTTCCTTTATATCCTTCATAGGATTGAAATCATCCTCTTCAATCATGGTCGTGTCCATCAGCTCATCCTTGAATTCTTTCTCGAGCTCCACCAAAAATGGGTTGATAACAGGTGCTTTATATTCATCATTAGTTGGTGTAGTAAATTCCACCTCATCATTCTTTCGTTTTGCAACCTGTTTAGGAAAACTAGCAAGATTATTAGTAACGGGATTAATAATATTAAATAAATTAGTACCACTTTTTGTTGTAAGTGACTCCAATTCATCTTGTGAGTCTCCATCTTCAACTAGTGGTCTTGTAATTTCATCCTTTTCCCGAATAGCCGCCTCAAATAAGTCATCCTACATTTCTTCAAAATCCTTTGTGGGGTCATCATAATCTGGCTCATTTGTTCCACGCATGAATATTTCATTTTGTTGTGGCAATTGCGGTATGGAATTGTACACAATACAATCAAAACTTTCAATATGAGAATACTCATTATCTTCATCCGATGGAATATCATCATGGTGTTTTTGATATGATGAGAATATATTTTCCAACTCGGGTGAAAAATCACAAGTAATAGCACCATACACCATTGTTCCACATTCATCTTCATTTTCATCATAAGCACTTTCGGATGAATAAGCTTCTTTGTAAACAATTGCCGGATTTTCATTCAAATCAAAAACTTGTGACTCTTCTTCATCTTGGGCAACTTCTGGAGAAATAACATCATCAATAACTATTTCCGGAAACCTAATTGCACCAAAATCGTATGATTCTTCTTCATCATCATCATTGGATAAAGTCCAAGTGTGTCTAAATGGCAATGTCTTTCTTTCTTTCCCTGACTCTTCCTGCTTTGATAATAAGTACTCTTCCATCGTGGGTTCTTTATCATTGATGACTTGTGCACCATATCTTGCTCTTTCCCAATCGTAAACCTTTTTATTGCTCAAGGATCTTTCATTGTTAAGCCTAAGATATTCTTCCATAGTTATGTCCGGATTATCCATCATCAATATTTCTTGAAAGATAAACAACCAAGAACAGCAGTAACCGAAACAAAAACAATAAAAACTAAAACGAAAAATAAAAATTAAATAAACAAAAATAAAGAAAAACGATAAAAAATTGGTCACTGAACGTCAATACGCCATATACAATTGACCTGTATACGCTGTAATGATATAAGACAGATACGCCGCATCCACAGACAAGGATACGCCGTATTGCCTTTCTGATACAGAAACACAGAAACAAAACACACATAAACAAATAAAACTAACTAAACTAAAATACCAATAAATCAAATTAAAACAATCACTCCCCGGCAACGGCGCCAAAAACTTGATATGTTTTTTTAGGTCTATAAAAATCAACCAAGTTTTAAATTTATTTATTGCCGAACTAACCTATAGACTCTAAACACTCACGAGCAGTGTACCCGATCAATGTAGATAGTTTTTAGGTAAGCAAGGGTCGTTCACTAGGAGCGAAGCTAAAGTGATCTAAAGTTATTCTAATTACTAAATTAACTAACCTAGAAAGCAAGTAAATATTTTTGGGGTTTTAACCTGAGAGGCTATCACGATTTTGTGTGTTTAATTGAACTAAATACGAGAAAATAAATATTAAACTAATTAAAAGCAAATTAAAGATAGATGAAGATAAATAGGAAGAACGGGTTAGCCACGTCTAATCCATTTTATAGTTATACATGCTTATGTCTACTTGTTTTAATTCATTCAATTGTTTTGTCGCCAATCCGATTATTAATCCTGTCACGATTAAATAACCTACCATCGTGGTGGGAAAGAGGACATGATCATAGTGACTCGTCTAGCATCAATACTAACTTATTGCTTTAAACCATCTAACCTAGTTCGGTATTACACGCTACTAGTCCTATTAGGTTGTAGACACGTTCCGTTTATGCCAAACAATGATTCCTAATAGAGATTCGGGTTAACACGCATATAACTCAACCTAAGCAACCACAATTACAGGTAGTTAAGTCACATCAATTAAAGTTATAAGGATCATAACCTAGTTACATAGACTTCTACTAGTTATAAGCAATAAACGAGTTTTTATCGACAAGTACCCAATCCAATAATAAAGCAAACACATCGAAAAAATCATAAAAACTAATAAATCTTCATAAACTTGGCTAACACCTAAGGGTGTTAGTCCATAATCTCAGTAACAATACACAATGTTTGAATCATAGCATAAAAGATAGAAATCATAATGAAAACTACACGCTAACCGAATGATTAAACAAAGTAAATTGGCTTGAGATGTTCTTCGTGGATGGAATGGATCTTCAATATAGTCTTCTACAGTTTTGGGACGTTTACAGACGCCTCGGAATGATCCCGAGGGTCCCCAATGATCCCCTAATTCATTAATGAGTTCGGTATTTATAGATTCTGAAATCTGGGTCGATACGGCGCATCTAGAGAGTTATATGCGCCGCATCTATAAGTAAACGTAGCCTCCAAGTCTGAAACTGACCCGATATGACGCATCTATAAATCTGATATGGAGCATCTCCCAATACGGCGCATCTAAAGACCTGATGCGCCGCATCTCCTTCAAATACAGGTAGATCACCTTTTTCTCTTTCCGTGGCCGCTTGAATCAACTAAAACGGAGTCCGGATGAAGATTTTATGGCCAAAATACGAAAGCATCTTCAAGTGTCGACTTGTAATCTTGACTTCTTCATTAAGCTTCTAATCTCCACTTGATTTCTTGGTAAGGATTGTGTATGGCCGATACGGCGCATCGGATTGGTCCGATGCGGCGTATCTGGAGCAGAACAAGTTGGTTCTTCTTCGTTGACCAAAGTTTCATATGCGACGCATGATAAAATCAGATGTGGCGCATGCTTCAAAGTCAGGCAATGGTCTTTAATCTCTTCAATTCAGCAGACTTTTCCAATCTTGATCATTTTGCTCCATTTTATGTCCATAATAGCTAACTTTCACCAAATGCTTGTTCATAACTGAGAATTACAAAAGTAGGCGATTAAGTATCAATTCCCATATAAAATAATACAAAAACAAGCAATATACATAGGATACATGATGCTAATAAAATGTACTTATTTGATGTCATCACTCGCCGCTCCTTTGCCAAACGAACAATAAAAATCAAAAAGCTCATTGCCCACCGCTCATCGCCCCAAATAGCTCCAAAAAGCTCCGCGCCAAACATAGCCTAACAATCAGTCAGATTTCTAGTTTTTGATTAAAACCTCGTTCAAGACGAAGCATCACAGTTTTGTTTGGTGCATGGTGGCTAAATTAACATGGCTTGATGCCTTGATGTGCTCAAATAGTGGAATACACAACATGACCTTGAAAACCTTTGCTATGCATTCACTCTTGTGAACCGTAGAAGCTTGTCCCTATTCCTCTCCATTATCTTTGATGCGGTGAATTCACTTTACCCTTTGAATCCATTGCGGTTTAGAGACAAAACAACTTTTGCAACTGCGTATCAAGCAAAAGAAAATTCCAATTCTCAGATATGTATAGCAATTTACTTTTACTTACATCGCCCATAAGATCTGTAGATCTACTCATGATTGGATAAGGTGACTATCCCTTGCGAAAGGAACCTTCAGTTATTTTATTTCTTTTCTTATGCAAGAACATCATCTTAACTCCTTTATATAATTAAGTTTCTAATTTGTTTATGTAATGTCTAACCCATGTTCTTTGTAGAATAAGGTTTCCTGTTTAGGCTATGTGTAATGGGGCGTGAATGCCCCAAATTTTGCCCATTTAACGCTCAATTCGCGCCCAAATCGATTACACAGGGGCGCCAAATGCAAAAAAAATCCCCTAGGCGTGAATGATTTAACGCCCCGCCCATTTGTGATTCCAAAAAAAATATGACCGTTTCAATTCAAACGGATCTATTTCAAAACCAAAAAAAAAAAAAAATTAGGCTCCCCTTTTTTTTCTATATAAACCAAACTTGTATACTATTTTTTCGCACAAAACTCCAAGAGTAACAAAAAAAAAAATCAAATATGTTTCCTAACCGTCCAAACCTTCCACACAACTACAATCCCGGTTTCGTACCACCTCGTCGCAATAACGATTTAGGTGAAGACCAAATCACAAATGCGCAACTTTGGAATTTGCTATCACAATTGCCGTCGATGCCACAAATGCCGTCGATGCCACCACCGCAACCGATGCATCCGATGCAAACCTTTCAAAACTACGGTTATGGTCCAAATTACGGGTTTGCAAATTTCAACCAACCCGTCGCGTCTCAAGGCTCGGCGACCACTATCAATGTTGAAGAAGACGAGACGGTACCGGAGACGCCTCCGGAAAAGCAACGGGTGGCCGAACCCTCTCAACCAAAAAAAAGGTCACACAAGAAAAAAACCACTACCGAGCCGAGCAACACAAGAAAAAATTACCAAATGTGGACTGATGATGAGAAGGTGGCTTTAGGCAAGGCATGGCTAGAAGTTGCGGAAGATCCCATCATCGGTATATATATATTTTTTTAGGAATCGTTATTTTTTTTTAAAGAATCGTATTTTTTTTTTAGGAATCGTTATTTTTTTTTAAAGAATTGTATTTTTTTTTTTAGGAATCGTTATTTTTTTTTAAAGAATCGTATAACATCTAATTGTGTTGTTTTTTTTTTTGTTTAGCGGATTTTCAACGAGGACCAACGTTTGCACGCCGAGTTAGAGAGGCGTTCTATAGGAGGTTGGGGGTTGATGAGACGTATCGTACACCGGATATGATTTCCGGCAAATGGACCGACATCAACACCAAATGTTTGGCTTTCAACAACATTTATAACCGAAAAAAGAATAACATTCCAAGTGGTGAAAATGCCAATTGGGCATTACGTGCCGCGAAAGACGAGTACAAGTCAATGAAATTCACGGTTTTCACGTATGAAAGTGTTTGGAGCATCCTACACGGCCACCCAAAGTGGGAACATCAAGTACCGCTTGAGGTTCGAACGACTAGGCCCTCAAAAAAATCAAAGACATCCTCTTCTACCGAACCCCAAAGTCAATCATCCGATGGTCGCAACTTTGACCTAAATGATGTGGAAGAAGAGTTCGAAGAGGTTGTGGTGCTCGAAAAGCCACGGCCCCCGGGTAGGCGTAGTGGTAAAGGCAAGCAAAAAGCCGACACCGAAGACGAGACTGAGAAGGCAATAGCGGCTAGTCTTAAAGAAATTGCGTCGGAGGCGACGCGACGTCGGTTGCAAAAAGAAAAACACTATGAAATGCTTGCAACGATCACAAAGAAAAAAGACTTGGAGGAATATGGGCGGGACATCTCGCACCTCACGGGGGTGGAACGTCAACTTGCCGAATCGCTCAAACAAGACATTGCAAAGAAATATGGGTTTATGTGATGCTTTCGGGTTATAAAAATAAAGTTATGTAATCTTTTGTTTTTTTTTTTCATGTTTCGTTTTTTTTAGAATCATGTAATGTTTGGTTTTTATTTTAATGAAATTGTGTTTTACTTTTAAATTATATTGTTTTAAATAAAAATGTAATTCTTTATTTGATTAAAAAAAAAAGAAAAAAAAATGGTGACACATGTCAAAATTTGCCCCACCCACCATTACACACCTAAACAATTCAAGCTCCTTTGCTGACTGGGCTGACACGTGTCAAAATTTGCCCCATGTTTTTATTTTACCATTACACATATCCTGTTTAGGTTCAGGCACCACAATGTGGACGGTTTCTTTTTAGTCATAATTCTTCAAGATAATCAAGATTCTTTGAATAAAAATGATAATATATATTACAGGAACGTAGTTCAAGTTCAATGAACTCTTAGGCACTATGATTATATTTGGCCAACTCATTAAAACTGATTTTTTTATTTATTTTATTTAATGATAAATGCTGTTCTATATGGTTAATACGCATTAGAAAATACTAGTTCATGCACATACAATATTTATACATAAATGTAAACATCATGCACGGGTTTTCATATTTTGTGTATTTGTATTAAATATAACTCTAGATAATGATCTTTTTATTTATTTATTTTTGTCTAATAAATTCACTTGAACTCTAAAAAAATACAATGAATACTTATCGTATGTCTTTTCATTATAACCTCGTGTAAATGTTATTACTCTATTATATATTAGGCGTCCGGACGATGTCGTTTTGGAGTCAGGACACACGAAACGACGTCGTTTTGTTGTGTGCAATGTCGTTTTATTATTGAGCCAGTGTCGTTTGGTCTTTTATTGGACCAGTTCTGTTTTTCGGTTTTAGTTGGGTCACTGGATCTTATTTATTGGCCCGATTCCATTGTAAACAAGAGGCAGGCGAGTCTTCGTTATAAACTAGGCAGCAAGAAGCTGCGTGTCTTCTTTAACACATACGAGCCTAAATCCTTGGATTGGTGTTAGGTGCTCATAGTATTAAAATGCATGCAACCCTCTCTATGCATTCAATTATCTCTCTCTAACTATATAGACGGTCGTCTTATTTTTTAGCTGGGTTATATTTGAAGGAGTGGTGATTTTTTAGTGGTTTGGGTGGTTCATAGATCTAGGCACGAGTCTGATTGCTGTCTGATTGCTTAACGTATGGTGTCTAGGTATTGTTTTTACTTTTCATGCTATTATTGGATTGTTGGATATGTGTTTTTGTTAGTTTAAGATTCATGACGAGTCTGATATGTGATGATAAATGCTGATTTTATATGGTGTGCTGTAAGTTTTGTTTTATCTGTCGCCGATGATCTTTGGATTTTAATTTTTTGGTTATTTTTTATATGTCATCATGCTTGCTAAGTTTATACACTTTGTATGATTTGTGGTCGTGAGTCCTTTGCGATAACCTTTAAAGCCTCATATTCGCTTATAAGTGCTGATTTTATTGGCGGTTAATAAGTTGTCACCAGGATTTTGTCTAATATCGAAATGCATTTTTAAATTTGCTTGTAATGTTTCGGATGTATATGAAAACATCACATTGATGGCCCCAAAGTGTATACCATTGTATGTCGTGTATGTTGCATTGCGTGTAAAATCCGGTTAATTGATATATAGATGATGATTGAGAAAATATATATATTTGTTTATATTATACACTTTGTATGATTGAAAGCCGATCATTTAGAAAGTGAGAAAAATTAAAAAGTGTAGAAAGCCATTCATAGTGTGACACGTGTCCCCACTCTAAATTATACATAAAATCCGCCCAGGGGTAATATGGTCTTTTGACCCGTTTTTTCTTTTCCACCTTAATTTTCAAACGCATATATCTCTTAAACGACAAACTTTTAGAAAAAACCGATTTCACCATAATTTTTAAAATTTAATCCTCTTTAATTTGGTATAAATCTTTTTAATTTTTTCGAAACTTTTTTTTTGACATATTCATTGGGTCATGATTTTCTTGATGTTTTTGCTATTTTCGACCTTATTTTTTACCTTAAAAATTGCCGAATCATAAAATACTTAAAACACGAAAGTTGTAGATTTTGATTCACTCTTTACCCAGAAATTTGAATCACTCAAATCCGATATGATATTAGTGAGATATCGCACGTTAAAGATGACGTTTTAGTCATATTTGTTGCACACAACGTGTTTGATAAAATGTTTAGCTTAGATTTTTTGTCTTAAAATCGAGTTAAATACACTAATTTTTGTACAAAAATGCACCTTTAGTCATTTTATTAATGTAAGATTCAAAAAGTTTTTTATTTTTTTTTATTTATTATTTTTTTTTAACTGATGAACCATATTAACCGATGAACCTTATTAACTGATTTTTAGAAAAGACATTTTGTTCATCAGTTACTTTGGTTCATCAATTTCAGGCTCATCAATTTTTTCAGATTCATCAATTTCAGGTTCATCAAATTTGATCAAATGTTTGGGTTCATCAATTTTTTCAGGTTCATAAAATTTCAGGTTCATCAATTTCAGGTTCATCAATTTCATGTTCATCAATTTTTTCAGGTTCATCAATTTCAGGTTCATCAAATTTGATCAAATGTTTGGGTTCATCAATTTTTTCAGGTTCATAAAATTTCAGGTTCATCAATTTCAGGTTCATCAATTTTTTCAGGTTCATCAATTTCAGGTTCATCAAATTTGATCAAATGTTTGGGTTTATCAAATTGATCACAGTTCTTTTCAGGTTCATCAAATTTCAGGTTCATCAAATTTCAGGTTCATCAATTTTTTCAGATTCATCAATTTCAGGTTCATCAAATTTGATCAAATGTTTGGGTTCATCAATTTTTTCAGGTTCATAAAATTTCAGGTTCATCAATTTCAGGTTCATCAATTTTTTCAGGTTCATCAAATTTGATCAAATGTTTGGGTTTATCAAATTGATCACAGTTCTTTTCAGGTTCATCAAATTTCAGGTTCATCAATTTTTTCAGATTCATCAATTTCAGGTTCATCAAATTTGATCAAATGTTTGGGTTCATCAATTTTTTCAGGTTCATAAAATTTCAGGTTCATCAATTTCAGGTTCATCAATTTTTTCAGGTTCATCAATTTCAGGTTCATCAAATTTGATCAAATGTTTGGGTTTATCAAATTGATCACAGTTCTTTTCAGGTTCATCAAATTTCAGGTTCATCAATTTGATCAAATGTTTGGGTTCATCAATTCTATTTAGCAAAACAAACTGATAGTTTTGTTAAACTAAAAATAACTTGACCAATTAGTGCATTTAAATGTATTTTTATATGAAAATCTCTTTTAGTCATTTTATCAAACACTTTGTGTGCACTAAATATGATTAAGACGTCATCTTTAACGCGCGATATCTCACTCATATCATATCGGATTTGAGTGATTCAAATTTCTGGGTAAAGAATAGCCAAGAAGGTACAACTTTCGTGTTTTAAGTTTTGAAAAATTCGGCCTTTAAACTAGACAAAATTAGAGCCGAAAATGCTAAAATTTTTAAGAAAATCATGACCCAATGAATATGTCAAAAAAAAAGTTTTGAAAAAATTAAAAAGATTTATACCAAATTAAAGAGGATTAAATTTTAAAAATTATGGTAAAATCGGTTTTTTGTAAAAGTTTGTCGTTTGAAAGTTATTTGCATTTGAAATTTAATGTGGAATTAAAAAAAAGGGTCAAATGACCAAAATGCCCTCTAACAGAAAATTTTAAAGAAAAAAAGGAGGGAGTAGGTGGGGGACACATGGCACTAGCTTAGTGGCTAAAAACACTTTTTAGGCTTTTTAATTTTGATCCCCTTTCTAGGGGATCGCAACTCTTGTATGATTTGTGGTCGTAAGTCCTTTGCGATAACCTTTAAAGCCTCATATTCGCTTATAAATGCTGATTTTATTGGCTGTCGATAAGTTGTCAACATGATTTCTGTCTAATCAAAATGCATTTCTAAATTTGCGTGTAATGGTTAAGATGTATATGAAAACATCAAGTCGATGGCCCCGAAGTGTATACCATTGTATGTCATGTCTGTTGCATTATTGTGTGTAAAAATCTTGTTAAAACCGGCTTTTTACAAAAAAATTAATGTTTAATCGATGGTATCAGCTTTTTTTGCTTACTTTATAAGTCTTTAATAAAAAGCAGGAATAAGCTTTGTGGATATGTTTTTGTGTTTGTTTAAATTTTCTAAAATCTTTTGGAATCTGATATGTCTTTGTATGCGCTGAATTTATACATTTTGTATAGTCTGTGGTCGTAAGTGCTTTGTGCCAGATTTTAAAGCGTGATATTTGCTGATAGGTGATGATATACACTGTGAATAAGTTGGCCTCATAACTTATGTCTAAAAGCGATATGAAGCTCTAAATTGGCATTTAATGATTTTGGCATATATGAAATCATCCAATGGATGGCATCAAAATTAATACAATTGTCGTATGCGCCAAATTTATACATTTTGTATAGTCTGTGGTCGTAAGTGCTTTGTGCTAGCCTTTAAAGCCCGATACTTGCTGATAGGTGATCATTTTATGCGTCGGGAATAGGTTTGCCACATAACTTGTCTAAAAGCGAAATCAAGCTCTAAATTGGCATTTGATGATTATCACATATATGAAACATCCAATGGACGGAACCAGAATTAATACTATTATATGTAGGGCTGTAAACGAACCGGGCGAACACGAACGGAGCCTTGTTCATGTTCATTCGTTTAACTTTAACCGGACAAATAAACGAACACGAACGTTTAAACGGACGAATTTTCTTGTTCATGTTCGTTTATTAAGAAAATGAGTTGTTCATGTTCGTTCATTAAGACACAAAACAAACGCTAAACGAACATAAACGATCGAACATAAATGCAAATAGACAAACAAACATACTCTTTATTAAATTATGCACAATATATTGTTTTATAAGTGTTGTTTTGTTTAAACAAACTATTTTTTTTAATTATACAATAAAAAGATATGATATACGAACATAAATAAATATATGAACATAAACGAACGCATAATCGGACGTTCACGAAAATAAATGAACGAACACGACTTTTGTTCATGTTCGTTCATTTAACTAAACGAACGTAAAATATTGTTCATGTTCATTCATTTAATAAATAAATGAATATAAACGAACTTTTTACCAAACGGTTCATGAAATGTTTATTGAACGTTCAATTCGTTTAGAGGCATAATTATATGTTGTGTTTCAAGCAATGTATGTAAATGTGGTTCATTTATATCTGCCTGATGATTCAGAAGGATAGCAAAATAAGTGATTCATAATTTCAGTAATGGTTATAATTGCTTATTTCATGGGTTCGATCCCCACCTTTTGCAAGGCGAAAAATGGTTATAATTGCTTATTTCACAAGTGCTGTTGAGTAAAAAGTGAAACTGATTTTTAGTTTTAGAAGGTGGTCCGTCGTTGTATAAAGTGGGTTTGAAAATAGAATACTAAGTTCTTATATCATCTTTTGCGCGTAATTTCCTCCGGCGTAAAAATCCACAATTTATGTTGTTTATGTTGTTTATTACTCACACACAAAAATCCACAATTTATTAGCGGTGATTTTTAAACATTGTTTAATCGCTATTATGTTGTTTTAGTTTGCATAAATAAAATGCATATTAAAGTATTCATGACAAAATAATATATATAAAAATATGTTTATATTGCATTTTTTATTTATTGAGGAGCATGTTCTACAACCTTTTGTTCCCTTTAGTTTAATTTAGAATCGTGTCTCTCTTTCTCTCTTTTTTGTCTTTTTGTCGAAAGTTTGTTCTATAAAATACTCCTTTGCTCCTTTCTTCATTTCTCCTTCTGCTTTGATTTTAAGTTTTTAACATAAAAAAAAAATTATGGAAGAAATGGCGTCTTTATGGAGTCATCAAGAGGTTGGTCGTCATTATTCGTTCATTTCTCTTCAAAAATAGATTAATGTTTGTACTGATGCATGTTTTCAGATTATTATCTTGATTAAGCATTCATATCTGTTATGTTTGTGTGTGAAAATACTAATATTAGTGTATGTAATGTTTGATAGTGATTCATTCAGATTTGCAAGCTCCAATATTATGTTGTCAAATTAAAATGCATTAGCCGTACAAGTTTTCAGTTCACTTATAATATGCCATGGTTTCGTTAAGTAAATTAGTTTTGGTTCATATAAAGTTTGTAGCGGCGATCATTCAAATAATATCTTAATTGCTATAAATTAAACATGTATCTGAAACTTTGTTAACATCTACTGAGTATATGAAATGCTAACAAATTGATTTTAAGAAGGTGAAATTTTTTAGTCGTCTTATTAATGCATATGTCCATTGTGATTGAACTTATGAATGCAACTGAATAAGCTTAGATCAATGGTCATTTGTGGATCAATGTATTTCTTGATGTTGCGATCTGCCTGTTTCATATGACTGAAAACTGAAAAAATGTCATTGTTGCATCCAATGATAAATTAATTTGTGATTTTCTGGAATCTGTAGAGCATTGATGAACTGAAGCTCAAGATTCATTACACCGCGCTTGAACTGGAGGCAGTAAAAGCAAAGGCAAATGAAGAACTGAATAAAAACACTGAATCGGTTAAGCAATTGTTACAGATCTTGAAATTTGTTTGTAATGAAAGAGATGAAGCAAGAGAGCAAATGCAGAAACTGCTTAACAAAATTACGCCTTTTGTAAACAATCCATTGCTCTCGGATTTTTTCATGATTGATCAACTTCATCAACAATATCAGAACCCTTTAATGAAAGCATCAAAAGCCAACTCAAGTATTGCCGAATCCAATAGTCTCTCTGATGCATACAATCACTGCTCATCTCCTGTGGATTCACTTTTCGACCCCGTAACATCCCCTGATCTCTCTAACATCAAAACAAATAATTCACTTGTTCAAGACTATTGTCACGAGGTGATGTTATCCAACGGTTTTCATGCAATGGGTATCCCGAAAATTGATCATTCTACTTTGATGGAGAGTATGATCAAAGGAAAAATGTTGCCACAAAAAGGAAATTTATTACAAGCTGTTATGGAAGCAGGCCCAGTGTTGCAAACACTGCTTGCGAGATGCCCGCTTCCTTGTTGGCAGAAGCAATCACAAACATTAGTTGATATGTGTTGTGCGAGCTTTACTCAAATGAGGGATGGCAGTAAGCAAAACTGTGGTGGAAATATATTGAGTTTTGATGATGTGAACTTTAGTCAATATCAAGGAAGAATGGAAGCAGGTTTTCCAAGGGCTAATAACTTTGGTCTGGTTGAAAAGAGGCAAAGGTTTCAATAGATCATGAAAACATGGCTTTTGCCATTTCCTTTTTTGCACTTTTATTTTAGCCTTTTTGTAAAGGAGTTTGATGTGGCTTGAGAGATGATGGATGTACATGATTGTATGATATATTTAGGGTTTGAATTGAATCACACAGTGGTTGTATACTTTTTATATGATGTACCTATGGCATATAAAGTTTTATAGTTTTATGATATGTTACCTTTTGTCGAAAGAAAATTACAAAGATCAGACATACGATATTAAATGATTAACATCACAATGATTAGTCAAAAACACTATATACATCGAACGGCAACAAGATGAGAACAAAAGAGCAACTTTGTATCGGTGTCAATCAAACATTCTCTATTAGATGTTTGTATTGTTGATATGTTCTTATGGTAGCATCTTTATATCCTTAAGAACTATCACCACAACAATGTTTGCATTGGTTTTCACTTTAGTTTCGTCATCTTATACTCTTGTCAACAAAATAACAATTAATCATCTTGAATACATTATCTTTTCATACCATATAGATAATTTCTTGAAGCCACATCTGAAAATTCGATTTTGTCTGAATTACTGATAATGACTCCAAGTCCTACTGGAAGCCCTGGCTTCCAGCCTTCAAAATGGAGTCCAATTGTGATTGCCATGGTTGGCACCATGGGAACATTATTTCTTGTTTTAAGCTACTTTAACATACTACGACGCTGTACATTTCGCTCCACTTTTTCTTCAGGGAACGGGCGAAGGATGCGTCTAAGTGACACAAACCTAGATGGTAATGATCCTTCATTACAGTACCACAGCCGCGGCCTAGACTCGTTAACTGTGAAAATGATTCCGCTTACACAATTTAAGAAAAAGAGTGAATCGTATAAAGTGAATCAAGGCGGTCGAGATGAAGGTACCGAATGTGCAATTTGTTTAGGTGAATATGAAGATGATGAGTGGGTGAAAAGCATACCAAATTGTTTTCATGTCTTTCATGAATTATGCATTGATACTTGGTTTGAAACTCATTCAAGTTGCCCTCTTTGTAGATCACATGTTTTTGATCTTGAAACTTCGTTCAGTACATGTGAGAGTCTTGAAGGAAATCTCATTAGAGAAGATGTTGATGAAGAAAGATCGGCTTTTTATCAATCTCTTCGTTCTCATATCCTGCAAAATTCTAATTTGGTCAGGTCGAGTTTGTGATGTTTTTGTAATCCTAAATTATAGTTGTGTGAATTTCCTTAATTCAGTGATTATTTTTAGGCTCGATAGTTGCATATTTGCTTCGAAACAAGTTTGTGTATACAAGTCTCGTTTGGCGAGGATTCCTCACTATGCTATACACCGTGGCAATTGTATATGTCGTAGTGATGAACTTGTATGTATCTTGAGATCAATTTAGACGTTATTTAAGCTGATTTTGAGGTTATTTGATAGATGACCACACAAGTTCTAAACTAATTCCAAAATACCGAACTTAAATACGGCGAAATAGGGGATGACAACAGTATATGGATTTGGGGATGAAGGTTGTGAAAGGAGAGTGCCAAACTGTAGCAAGATCTAACAATATGAATTTGCATTTCAGTGGTAACAATCGTGGATCATATATAGAATGTAAGTTAACCTCTTATTTGTCAAAACGTTCATTTTTTATATAAAAAGATATATCCAGAAGACCATGCACGATGTACACAAAATGTAAAAAAGGCATGATCTATAATCATTCATATTACTTTTAGTTATTGAAACAAATTATATTGTGTTTAGTATTATTTAAACAAATCATGAGCTACCTTTGATGTATTAGTAAAATCATTTACTAAAAGTATTGAACTTGCGGTGATGATGATCCGAGTATCTCTTTGAAACTACATGAACAAGACTTTTTTCTCCATCAAACGGCCCCAAAAAGACCTCTTATTCACTAGCTATCGTCTTATACACGGATTTCTAATAGGAATATGAAGGTCTCGATTTATTAGATAGATTGGTTTGCTGATCCTTAGACCAATTTATCCACTTCCAGTAATTTGTTCTCTCCTAGCTAGCTTTTTATATAATCGTTAGAGGTGGCAAAACGGGCGGGCCGGGATAGAATGGGCACGGGCTTAAACGGGCACATGTTATACAAATCGCTTTATAGAAGACCGAAAATGATGAAATAAATTCATTAAACGTAATACCCCATTTATATTTAAAAAATTAAATATGGTTTTCTTCAAAAATGATTATAATGTTCTCTAATTGAGAGAAAATATATGTCCATTGTGCCCATTTAACTTTTTAATGGGCTAAATGTGCCAATTTCAAAAAAAGGAGGGGCTAAATGTGCCCAAATCTTTTACAAAGTAGCCAAATTAGCCCATTTTTATCATTTTGAGCACAAATTGCCACCTCTAATAATCGTCACCGTTCAAAAAAAAAATGATCCGATCCCAATAAAATTAGTCTCACCTCTTTAATTGTTTCCTATCAATCTTCTTTTACGATTTTGCCAAACACTGGTCATTTGTTTAAGAGTCCAGACTACGAAACCTTAGTATTGGTTTTAGCAACAGCTTCTAAGGAATAGTAAATTGGTTACTGACATTACCGTTCTTAATCCTAGTTAAGTTTAGGGGCTGTTTATTTTTTGCTTAATGTCCTTTTTGGTAACAAATCCTTTCACAAAGAGGATACGTGTGATGTTTCTTTTTAACTTATTCTAAAAGGAAATCCTGATTACGAAAGGTGTTAAAAAGTGTGTCATCTCCCATCCAGGACACTACTTTGACTAATACATCTCTCAAATTATATTATTTCTTTTATTTACAACTGAACCAACAACAATCAATTTCACAGCATCATCACTCCTTATGTTGGCTCTTCAACACCGATCTTCTACACCATGGGATGTCAAGTATCCATTTTTATCGATCTAGGAAAACACCCCTTCTGATAAAAAAAATAAAAATCATTATGTTTTCTAATCGATCTGAACTTTGGATAAGACGAGGACTATACTTTTCATGCAATGAAATGCAAAATCATTTGTTTTTTGTGTTCAATTTCACCCAAGAACGTTATGCAATTAATCGGGGATTTTCAACGATTGTGATAAGGTATTTGGATTGTGATTTTGTTGTGTTTTGTCAATCTTGACTTTTCATTGTTTAATTACTAATTAAATAATTATCTCGACATTTTTGGATATGATTTTGCTATATTTTCAACTTCTTTGATTGGTGTTTTTAATAGTTTGGTGAGAGTTAAAATGGTTATGACTGCTATTAGATGTTCATTCAGCAAAAGAAGATCAGATCTGTAGTTAAAAAACAAGATCAGATCTGTAACAGTTGGATTTATATAATGTTGTATTTTTTTGACATGATTATGTTGATTATATATTATATATTTTTCATGGGTTAGTTTATATAAGAATTCAACTGGGTTTTGTTCTCATTAATTTTTGTGTTTGTTAAACATATTATTCAAGATTTTATCTTTCATTAAGAACGTATAAATTCAAACACAAGATCTATGACGGTGGAACTTGGAAGTTGGAACCTGATGATGAAAACATATTTGTTAGTTAAATGTTAAAAATAGTGATGTACTATATTATTATTTGTCATTAAGAAACAAAAAGAAAGGCAATTTATGCACCCAGGACCTACTCGAAACAGATACCATTATGCAAAAAGATATCATTTCCAAACATGATAAAAAAATAAACAGCCCCTTAACCTACCGCCACTAAACTTGATCAAAGAATATTAAAGAGTATAAAAAACTTTTAAATAAGTAAACGTCAAATTTCTTTTTTGAAACATGAGTTCTTACTTCATAAACGTACTTTTGGCTATGAAGATGAATAAGGATTTGGTTACCTGGAAATAAAATGCGTATTTCATACAGGCCTGAACTTGTCCAATGGGCCAGAGATTTGAGCTTGGACGCTAAATCCAAGATTTTGCTACTTGTTCCCATCTCGCGTAAGAAATGATACATTTCATATATCAATGTCGACTGTCGAGAATGAAGAGGTGAGATGGTGATACGACCCGGTTAGGGGTTGTATCGGGATAAGGCACCACTTTTAGCGTGTGCGAGCTCCTTAAGAATTAGAAGAGAAGAACTAGAGAATTATTGATCTTAAACTTTGATTGATTCATTCATAATAATGATTCGGTATATATAACCGAATAACCCTAGCTTGTAAAACAGGCCAAACATAAAGACATATCTAAACAATTACACTTTCCTAATACGACTCAAAGACATATCCTAAATAAATATAACATGACATAAAGCCCGGGGCATATCATTCCCCACTCCTTCGAAATCACCTTGTCCTCAAGGTGTGGTTTTGAAAAATTTCTCTTGATTCCGGGATCCCATATCATAATCCTAATCCTAGTCGTATCTTCCACTCCCGTAGTTCTGCTGCCTTCCGCTACCGCAACCAACACCTTTTTCCTCTTCCGCCTTCCACTGCCTTGGACATAACACAACACCATTCTTCCGCCTTCCGCTACCCATGCCGTAACACTCCCCACTTCTTCAAAAATCACCTTGCCCGCAAGGTGATACGAAGAATATGCAGATTGAGATTCCGTTAATTCCTCGCTTAAATTCAAATTTATTTCATCCAAACGACTATCAAATTCACCACCTCCATCCTTAAATAGCGATATCACTATATTCGACTCATCTTCGTCAACCCTGCACACTTCACCACCACCCACAACATCATCTTTCACACTTTCTTTATTTTCTGAAAATTCGCTAAACTCACTACGAACTTTCATGCTTTCCACATTACTCTCACCAATATCAAAAACACCATCTATTGCGTTATTAACCACATCAACACCAATATTTTCATCAGCATCTAACGACCTTTTAATCTCAGGTGAAGCGAATTCACTTTGTAATGATGGAATAGTATCTAATTTCTTTTCAATTATATGCTCTTTTTCCTTCTCTTCAATTGCCTTAAAACGAGCCTCGACTATATGGGCTAAGGAAAAAGCTTCTACTAAAGTTGTAGGCCTTGCCCTCGACCTCAACAGTTCTATTTGTAACGTCAATTTAAGTCCAGAGATATAAAACGATGTAAGTAAAGATTCAGAGATCCCCGTTACTCGATTTACAAGTATCACAAACTCACTCTCATATTCGGCCACCGTACCCATTTGCAAGAGCTTAGCGAGTGCGTATTCCGCGTCTTGATCGCTGCCGCCTGATGCCATGAATAATACTCAAGCGATTAATAACTCAAAAAAATTTTTTAATGAATAGTACCCGCGATGAACAGTACCACCGATGTACTTTTTTTTTTTTTTTTTTTTTTTTTTTTTTTATTTTATTTTTATTGGAACCCTAATCAAAAACCCTCTCAATGAGAGCTCTCAATGAAAGCACCAATTGATACGACCCGGTTAGGGGTTGTATCGGGATAAGGCACCACTTTGAGCGTGTGCGAGCTCCTTAAGAATTAGAAGAGAAGAACTAGAGAATTATTGATCTTAAACTTTGATTGATTCATTCATAATAATGATTCGGTATATATAACCGAATAACCCTAGCTTGTAAAACAAGCCAAACATAAAGACATATCTAAACAATTACACTTTCCTAATACGACTCAAAGACATATCCTAAATAAATATAACATGACATAAAGCCCGGGGCGTATCATATGGAACAAGTTATTACCAATAAAAGTTAGTATTCCCTCCTGGAGAATTGTCGATGTAAGAGGTATGGACTTACACGTTTAACAAGATATGAAGTTCAAGATATGAATATTTCTGCTAATTGTAGAGAAGACAAAAACGTGAGGAATTTTATTTCGAAATGGATCAGAGGAAATTAAATGTAGGATCTTAAAGACATGCTTGGCATCGTAAATAATTCCGGCCTTTTGTAGCAACAAATTAAAGAAAATGGTTTGACATGCTTGACATCGTAAACAATACCAACCTTTTACAGCAACAACGTAAATGGTTAAACATTGTGGCATACGACCCTTTGGGTTATTTGACATCGTATGAATTACAAATGACACTCTTCTAGTAGATGATAACGAGTTAGAATTAATCGGCCGTTGGATTGTTTATTTGAGCCTAATAACTTGCTAGCTCACTAACATAGTAACGGGCTAACGGCTGTTTTAAAAATGTTTTTCCATATAGTACTTGAGTATGAACACTGTACAAACTCAAAGATAGATTCCAAATAACACTAAAGGGTTAAAGCACAAATATGTTACTAAACTTTTCAAAAAAGTTCGCCTAAATTACTAAACTTTCATTTTGTTCACTTAGGTTACTGAACTTACCAAAAAAGTTCGCCTAATTTATTAGTGTTGGTAGGAGTGACTTAATCGTATATTTTTTGATATGTTAAGTAACATAAATGTCATGTTTTTACAAGTTCAGTGTTGTTTATGAATATTTTTTATAAGTTCAGTGACCCCAAAATGTCATGGTTTATAAGTTCAGTAACCTAAGTGAATAAAATGAAAGTTCAGTAACTTAGGCGAACTTTTATGGAAAGTTTAGTAACATATTTGTGTATTAACCCAAAGATAGATTCCAAATAACACTAAAGGATTTGTAATGGATAGATTTCTATGAGTTTTCAATTCGTGCTATCTTTATTGGCCTAGCATATTTGTTTATTGACTTATGTAAAAATCTATTTTATATAGTTTAGCTCAAGGCTCGGCTCGTGAGTCCATTTTAATATTTATATCATAGTTGTCAGGATCTTGATCCTGATCTTATGATCTTACGATTTTACGATACTGCAAAGCAAAAACGATCCAGATCCTACATAGGATCTTTGCAAGCTTAAGATCTTATAGGATCCAGATCTTGACCATAAGATCTTAAGATCTAATCCGATCCGATCTTACTTTTCTCGGATTACAAACTACAAAACTATAAATTTATTGGTTGTTTTTTTAGAATTAAAAAAACAACATGTTAATCTTTTTAAACATTTCATAATCATAATTTAAAACAATATTTCTATTAAACATTCATAATATTTTGTGTTTATAATGTATAGAGTTAACTACATTTTTGGTCCTCGTGGTTTACCGGGTGTAACGATTTTTGTCCAACAGTTTCAAAAGTAACGGATCTTGTCCTGTTTTCGCTGACCCGTAACGGGTTTGGTCCAATTTTACTAACACCGTTAGTTTGACTCTCTTTGACCGTTAAATATGAGGGTAATCTTGTCTTTTCATCCCCCACCCACTACCAATAAAATAAGAACCTGCTACTGATCTCAAAAATCCTATCCAACACCACACAAAATCCAAATCCTTGATGTAAACACAAAATCCACCACCCACTTATCTTCCAAATCCTCGATCTAAACACAAAATCCAAATCCGGCGAGTCAAACCGGCGAACACAAGAAACCGACTCATAAAAATCTTATCTCACACCAAACTCACAATTAAGAACAACTCCAACTATGGTGAACACAAGCAGGTGTTTGGTTTATGATGGGATTGTGTTTTTTGATGTGAAACGTGGGTTTTTGAATTTGGGCAATTTGGATAAGGCGAATGAGTTTTTTGATGAGTTGAAGAGTAGGTGTTTGGTTTATGACGGGATTGTGAATGCTACGTTTATGGAGTGGTTTTTTAGTCAAGGGAGGGTTAAGGAGGCGATGGAGAGTTATAAGTCATTGTTGGATAAGGAGTTTAATTTGATGGTGAGAGAAGAGTGGTCAGGCGATGAATATGGTGGTGGTAGTTTCGTGTTTGGATGGTGGTGGGTTTGAATATGTGAATGTGTATATATTTGGTTGTGTGGGAGGTCTCGTCGTGTTGTTGTAATGGCACTAATGATACTAGTGTTGTAATGGGTATTGAAAAAGGTGAAAATGTGGCCGATTTAAGTGATTGGGATCTAATTGAAGAACTGAATGTGACTGAGGAGGAAAAAAAAGGCGTTTGTTTGGTAGAAAACTGTGATAAGGAATGTGGTGTCAGTTCTAATGTTACTGATAATGATGGTATGGAAATTGGAAAACGCTCTGAAAATTTGAGCGAATTTGAGAATGTGAAGGATGTTGAGGTTAGTAGAAAGGATTTTGATGCTGGGGAAAGGAATAGGGGTGATAGCGAGATAAATGATCAGAATGGAATTGAATTGCAAATTAGTGATCAGAATCGGGTTGAGGATAAGGACACCATGGATGTAGAACAACATGATAGTGGGAAGGGCGTAAAGGAGCTAGTAGTGAATAGTGAAAGAAAGGGCGTAAAGGAGCTAGTACCATGGGAACAGTGGACTCTTGTTAGTGAAGTTGTGGTTGAAAGTGGGAAACAAAGGTTGGATAAGTGGAATTTGGTGGGTTGTGTAAAATTCTGAGGGTTAACCCGAAAGCATTTGTGGATGATGTGGTGTTGGATGCTGAGCTTAGTGAGGTTGAAGAAGACGATGATGATGAGGATGTTGATGTTGGGAAGAAGAGTTCAAGAAAGCGGTAAATAGCAGTGAAGAAATGGAAGTTGTGGCAAGGAGAAGTGCACATATGACAACAAAGGTATTTGAGAAGCAATCACAGTTGATGAAAGCTAGGAAAAAGGAGACTAAAGAAGATGAGGATGAACCATAGATTTTTTCAAATGAATGATACATTAAGATTCATTTTCCTTATGAATGATTTTGTCAATTCCCAGTAAAGCTACTAGATGTTCATTAGAGCACAGTCAACGAGGGTATTTTAGTCATTTCATGCTTTTTTACCTAGTCAAACTAACAGTCAACCAAAATTGGACCAAACCCGTTACGGGTCAGCGAAAACAGGACAAGATCCGTTACTTTTGAAACTATTGGACCAAAATCGTTACACCCGGTAAACTACGAGGACCAAAAATGTAGTTAACTCTAATGTATAATATTTTGTAGATTTGTATAATATTACAAAAACTATTAAGAAATAACATTAGAGTAGGATCTTAATATCCTGATCCGATCTTACGATCACGATCTTGCAAAGACGAAAATGATCGTGGGTAGGATCCCGATATTGAAAACCTTGATTTATATATAGTTGACGTTAATAAGAATTATGGATTTCTAAGAGCAGAAGGTACGCTTGGCTGTTAGCCTCGCGTTAACCTACCAGCCCAATAAAGACGATGGCTCACCGTACCGTGGGTGGCGCCATAGCTGCTCGCGCTATGGTGACCAACCCACGCGGTAGATTTTTATTATTTATTTATTTATTTATTTATTTATTATTATTTGTGTGTGTCGTATTTGTGTATTTAGTGGAGTATGTGTGGACCCAACGGCACCACTTTTGCTTATAGCACCACATTTTCTAGTGCAAAAGGTAACGACACAAAATGTGATGCCAAAAGATTTCTGGTGCCATTGAAGGTTTTGCTGACGTGACATCACTTTTTGACTATGTCACCACCTCAATAACACGAAAGTACCCTGTGCTGGGAAAACACATTTGTTAAGGGTGTTGGCATCGCCCACATTATTGCACGGGACGGGACTGGTCTAGTGCATGAACACCGCCGCCTTGAACAAAAAACACGGGAAGGGACCATTTTGCATGACCATCTCAAGCACGGGAAGGAAAGAAATTGGAACGTTGGCATTGAATTATTCGAACGTTGGGAATTAATTTTGGGGTGAGTGATGAGTTTTGTAGTGAGTGATGCATTGCCAGTAAAAATATGGATGAGTGATAGGTGAGTGATGGGAGAGAGAGTAAATGATGTGGCAGAAGGGGATTGGTTAGGAGTAAGTGATGGGAGAGAGAGTGAGTGAGGGGATGCCAACACCCTAAACATTTTTTTCCTATACCTGCTCAGTGCTCACCTCAGCAACAGTTTACTATATATTTTGTAGTAATCCGAGTGGCATTGGAATGTAGTGTATACCTTACACATGGAACATGAAAAGGCTGGTCAAATCATAATATGGGTGGGCGCGCGCGGCGATACATCCTATCCTTAACCGACCATTCATCACTATCTCTAAATATTAATCGACCATGCATGGTGTGTATTAATTCTTTGAGAAAAATTCTGAAAAATATACAAAAAGTGATGGTGTTGTCACCATTTAGTACAAAAAAACACCTCTTCTCAAAATGGTAATGTGCGACTGTGTCCATTAAAAAAGTATTAAAAAGTTAGTTTAGTGTTTTTCCATATATATATATATATATATATATATATTTGTCTTATTAGAAGAATATTAAAAAAACCAAAATACTCTCCTTTTAATGTGTGACATGTGTCCATTAAATGTGCGAATGTGCTACCATCATCAAATGTGCGACTCGTATTTTTTTTACCATCATCATCAACAGCTCCGGCGACACCCTTATTTAAGTTTAATTTAATAAGAGATAAATGAAGAAAACAAAAATCATAAAAGTACAACACCTATATTTATGGAAACTTCATTTCAACAAACAACGTGCAAATCAGATCTTCTATCTTTATTTCTCCAATATCAAATTTCATTTCACAAAAATAAAATCATAATCACAACCTAATTTTTATAAAGCAATCCATCAATGGATTCGATCTATTTAAAATTCGGGTTTCTCGGAATCACCGAAATCCGTAAACCTACATCACAAATCACAACCACCGTCAACTGTAACATGACATCAGCAAGATCAATCTCACCTAATAAGCCTTCGATATCCGGTCACGGGGTGGCGGCCGGAATTTTTATGAGAGAAAGAGGGGTGGTGATGGAGCAGTAACAGATCTGGTGGCGGTCACGGGGATAGTGGTGTTGATCTGTGGTGGTGATGGCGGATTTGTGGTGGTGTTGATCAAGTGGTAATGGTGGTGTTGATCTGTGGTGGTGATTGCGGATCTGTGGTGGTGTTGATCAGGTGATGATGGTGGTGTTGATATGCGGTGGTGATGGCGGATCTGTGGTGGTGTTGATCAGGTGGTGATGGTGGTGTTGATCTGTGGGGAAAAAAGGGAGAGAGAGAAGAGTGGTGAAAAAAATAAGTGAGAGAAGTAATTTTATAAGAAAATATATGGGAAAACATCCATCTACCACTGTACTTTAATAATAAATAAGTGGACACATGTCGCACATCTAATGGATTCGCACATTCTCACAATGGAGTCGCACATTCGCACAATCGCACATGACTATTTTGAGAAGAGGTGTTTTTTTGTTACTAGATAGGTGAACACACCATCACTTTTCGTACCTTTTTCAGAAATTTCTCTTAACTCTTTATTCATTCCATTGTTTATCCTATTATTGGTTTAGTGATCCTTGCATTAAATGAAGGTCGGTGTGGTATAACTGATTTGCGATTCTGAATATCTTTTGCGATTCCTAGTATTTTATATTTTCCTTTGCGATTATTAATATCTTATTAATTGTGCTTCAAAGTTTTTAAAATCAATCTTTATTCTTGGTGCTGTTTGGGTTTTGGTTACTGCTATGTGCATGTGTTGAAGATGGAGAAGGGGGTTTTGAGTCCAAAAGGGAGAGGGAGAGGGAAAGGTAAGTGTGTGAAGGAGGAACAAAGCTCGGTGATGGATGATCGTGGTTTAAGCTGCGATAGTGCAAGTGTGGTTGAAGGTAGTGCTGCTAATGTCGACATAAACATGGAACAAAACTCAGTCACGAGTTCAGAATTGAATGCAAGTACCATTCCTAGTTTGGTACCTTATGAAGTGAGTCCTGTGTTACCTAATGAACCGATTGCATCGACTAAGGGTTTTAGTTTGAATAATAATAATAAGGAATCTGGTTTGTATGCAAAGTTGTTCAAGGGTGACACGAGTAAGAAAGGAGCAAACTTTCGTCCGTTACTAGAACTTAATGGTAACGGGGCGGGCGTAGATGTTTCGAGGGAATCGGTTCATGTTGTTCATGAAAGGTTTAGTAATACGGTCTATGGCTTCTTTTGGGCAAACGTGTGGCATACCCGGTAGTCGAGAACTATGTAAAGAATACTTGGAGTAAGTTCGGACTTGTTAAATCGATGATGAATTCTAATGGTGTTTTTTTCTTTAAGTTTACTTCTAAAGATGGTATGCACGCAATGCTTGAGAATAGTCCATGGTTAATTCACAACCTGCCATTAATTCTGAAAAAATGATCACCGAATGCGAATATTATGAAGGAGGATGTGTTTAATGTTCTGGTTTGGGTCAAGCTTCATGATGTTCCTATTACTGCATGCACGGAAGATGGTTTAAGTGCTATTGCAACTAAACTTGGCACCCCATTGATGCTAGATTCTTACACGTCCACTATGTGCATGGAGTCTTGGGGTAGGTCGATTTATGCACGAGCCATGATTGAGGTAAAAGCTGATGCGGAGTTGAAACATTCCCTTGTGGTGGCGGTTCCAAAATTCGAGGGTGAGGGGTACACTATGCATACTGTTCATATTGAGTACGAGTGGACACCTCGACGATGCACTAGTTGCAAATTTTTTTGTCATGTTCTTAATGAGTGTCCTAAGAAACTTGCTACAGATGCTATTAAGAACATGAAAACGCAAAGGCAAGTTGTTCATGGGGTTCAGATTGGTTTAAAGTCACAGTTCATTTATAAACCTAAAGAACCAAGGAAACCGAAGGAAACTAATGACAAAAATGACAATACAGTTCCTTCCACATCGAACCCGTTTGATGTTTTGAGCTCTATGGTAGACGGGGAGGAAGGCGAGGGTCGTAAATCCTCCAGTTCGCATGGAAAGAGCCAAGAGGAAGGTAATGGGAACAAGGATAAACATGCGAGTGCACCTATTGATTCATTCTGCATCTCTGGTTGAAACATTAATAATTTGGAAAGTAAAATGCTTGATGGGAAGCTTGTGCTATTGGGTGATGATGGGAAGCAGCTTCCTATGCAAAAGGAGGCTAATGTGACATCGGTCTGTGGACCTATTACTAATATGGAAATGCAAGGGGAAGATTCAGATAGTGATGAAGTCGAGGATATTGATGATGATATGGCTCAATTTATGGCTAACCCGAATCGTGTTGGTAGAGGAACTAATGATGCAAGTTTCCGGAGTATGAAGATTATGATGATTTCAAATACGATGTTGATGATTTAAATGAATAACAACTTGCTTTCTGTGACGCGTGGGACATCCGTATCCGCGGTATAGCTAGAAAGTAGGTTCAAATTTTGTCATTGGCATTTTATTTTGGTAGTTTTATAAGATAGGTTTGTCTCTCTTATGATAGTGTTTGTTCGAAGCACAATAGGTGCATTTGTGTTGCCTGTAATGGGCTGAAATGTGGGATTCACCCTCATCCTATGTACTTTAATGTTTTTTTAAATAATATATTTATCGAAGGAATTCTTTACCAAAAAATAAAATAAAATAATATATATATATATATATATATATATATATATATATATATATATATATATATGGGTGATTCTGTGAATGCCACTCCATAGAAGAGGTTAATAAATAATATGTCTATATTCGGTACCTAAGTCCTAAGTCCTAAGAAGAATAAAAAACGCATAAATTATGTTTATAAAATATCGGGCAAATTTCCATTTGTTCAGGACTTGCAACAAAAATGTAAAGTTTTTAAATTGTTATAAAATGATACAATTTTTTTTTCTTCACTTTTTTGTATTTACAGGGGGAAATTATGAGAGTTGCATATGGTCCAAAGTCCAAACATGGAAACATTCACCAGACCTTGTTTATTATTATCTTAAATCGTGTTATACTATACCACTGCCCTAAAAATTGAATAACATATTTTTTCTTCAAATATTCATTTTGATTATTTCCCAAGTTTAACTAAATATATAAGTATTGCAAATATCGTTTGTTAAGATAATAAAATAAATGTATAAAAAGAATGGGCCGATTAATGTAGTGTTAGTGTTTAGGAGTTATTTTATTTACAAAAGCCCAAACACTTACCCAATCCTAATCCAACCCAAACTAGCCCAACTATCCCTCCATAATATCACCTAATCGACCCATAATTTCCCCCATACTACCAAACGACTGAACTCAGAGAAAAAGGAGGAAGATCGATCTAGGGTTTTGGGTTTTCGAGCTTCGGTTAGTTTCATCTTCTAAATTCTTTAATTTTTATGCTTAAACTTTTAAATTAATTATGTAACCTACGTGATGGAATTTGTTAGGGATTCGACACACGGTTAAGGTGGTTAAACCTTTTGTACTTTGTGTGTATGATATATTGAGTTAATATGATTAAGAATGCGGAATCTACTTAATCACACTTAGAAGGTTATTTGTGTTATGGAAATGGAACAGTTGTGTTTGTTATATGACAATGAACCATGAAAGATTATCACCAAACGATTCAGTATTATTAATGATAATAATACGAGTGATCTTGAGTTATCACTAGGGTTACAACCTTGAATCTTATGTTTCTATATCTTGTGATATTGTCTTCTTTGTTCTTGAGAGATATATTTTTCACTATAAGTTTAACACACACTGTTGGACACTTTTAAGAACTAGTCTAAGATCTTCTTTTATAGTCCAAGAAGATCTTTTACAATAAGTTAAAGTCTTGTCAAACTACTTGCTAACTTATCTTGAGTGTGTCAGTACATAAGATACAACATGTATCTAAGAACACAACTTGTAATTGATCACTTTGTTAAAAGATATTATCTACCGTATATACTTGACTTTAGTACACAAATATCTTTTCAATACTTATCCAACCAGCAGTTGTATATGTGACAATTATCCACTCAGCAGTAGCAACTAGCAGTCCCTTCTTTGTACTACCAGTACCAACATCAGTTAGTACGGTTAGTTATAACTTGAACAGTCCTAAGATATACACTAGCAGTTGGAACTGTTAGAGTATTTTTCACAGCAGTTGGAACTGTTAGAGTATTCTTCACAGCAGTTGGAACTGTTAATACTTGTAATTCTTTATACTTAATCTTCAGAACATTTAATTCCCAACAATCCTCCCCTAAACATGTGAATCCATTTCAACATGTTTCTGAATTAAATTATGGATTGTGAAGATCTTTCAAACACTTCATAGTCAGACCCTTGATCTGAACTTTCTTCTGTTATGTGAGATTGAATATCTTTCTCAGTAGCTCATCTGCTTTATGATCTTTGACTTCAACAATATCAATACATTGCTCCAATCTTGGACTAAAAGATGGTGCAATTTCCTTGGATGGAGGAATTGTAAGAGACAATGGTGCTGTGTATCTTTGATGATTGTTTCCACAAGTGAAATCATCTATCAGCATGCCTTTGCAAGTGATGAACAAACGTAGTAAACTGAAATTGAAACTTTTCTCCATTTGACCTAGATAGAACTTTCTCCTTTAGTTCTGATCTTGTCATTTTCAACCTCCATGTCATCATCTTGTATGCTCTTGTCTTTTCCTCCCTTTCATTGGGTTTTTCTTCCTTTCTTGGGCTTTTATTTCCTCCCCTGAAGCATACAACATTTTTATCCTCCCCTTGTTTGGAAGATCTCTCACCATCATCCCATCATTATTTGATCTACCAATGTGAACTTGTTTTTAGACAATGTTGTACATGAAGCCATCAATTCCTTAAGAGTTTAAGTTGCTGCCCTCATCACTTCTAGGTGTGTTAACTCCTATGAGAGGTGATTCATTGGACATTTGACTCATGATCCATCAATGGATGGTTTTTGTGAGTCTCTTTGAAAATCCTTTTAAGAAACTTTTGCCTTAGCAGTATGTAATTGATTTTATTATGAAAAACCATACTGCTTTCAACCATTTTGAAGGGATTAAGTGTATAACAGACACTTAATCAAAATTTTGGTTTAATGCAACCTCTGGTTGTGTGAGAACCAATGTTTTCAGTTATAAATAACTGCCTGTGTGCAGATAAACTCATTCAAAGAGTTTTCCTGACAGGGTTTCCAGCTCATAGTAATTGTTACCTCTAACACAAGTGTTAGATTCACTTTTACTAGCTGTTCTTTCTATCAGATGTCCTTAGACTTGCTCATTATACTTTGAAAGTATAAAATGATAGAAAGTGAGTTGAGTCAGTTACTATCTGACCAACTAAGTCATCAGTTCAATGTGAAATATGATAACCAGGTTTCAAGAAAGAAGTTTTAAAGAATTAATTTACTTAGGTGTAAACCTTTGTTAATGAGTTCCCAAACTCAGTCCATCATAAACCTGTTATGAAAGCAACTGGAATCACTTTTCTTCTGCTTCCATTTCACTTGAAATTTCCTTATTGCTCAAAGTTCATATCTGAAATTGTTAGTCCAAAACCAAGAAACAAAATGCATAGCATTTGTCTTATAGCAGTATCAATATATGACCAACAGTATGAACTCTTTAAACAAAATTTGAATTAGCAGTACAAACTGTTCTATTTAACAGTATCAATTTACATAGAGATCAGTACAACCTTAACATATATAAAAACCACACAAATTAGAAATTTTAACAATTAAGCATTCCAATACTTGCTACCAAGTACTGAAACCTTCCAACATCAAAAGCTTTGGTTAGCAGATCTGCAAAATTGAATTCTGAAGCAATTTTAAGAACTTGAATTAATCTTTTCTCATTGCAATCTCTAATAAAATGATGTCTAATTTCAATGTGTTTTGTTTTAGAATGTTGTACTGGATTTTTAATAATGCAAATTGTACTACTATTATCAATATGAATAACAGTGTTTAAGAAATTATACCCATAGTCAAGAAGTTGGTTTTGAAGCCATAGAACTTGACCACAGCAACTTGCAGCAGCTACATATTCAGCTTCAGTTGTTGAAGTAGCCACAATTGTCTGCTTCTTACACTGCCATGAGATAAGTCTACACCCAAGGAATTGACATCCTCCAGTTGTTGACTTTCTGTCCAAGCTAGCACCAGCATAATCACTATTCGAAAATGCTACCAAATCAAAAGGTGACTCCCTAGAATACCATAGACCCAACCTAGGTTGACCCTTGAGATATCTAAAAATCCTCTTGACTGCTGTTAAATGAGAAACCTTTGGAGTTACTTGAAATCTTGCACAAGCACAAACAGAGAACATGATGTCAGGTCTTGATGATGTAAGATACATCAAAGAACCTATCATAGATCTGTAAGTGTGTACATCCACATTTTCTCCATCTATATCTTTAAGAAGTGGCTTCTCAGAGTCCATTGGTGTGCTTGCTACCTTTGAATCAGCAAATTTGAACTTCCTAAGTATTTTAGCAACATATTTATCTTGACTAATAAATATGCCGTCACATGATTGCCTAACTTGCAGACCCAAAAAGAATGTAAGTTCTCCCATAGAACTCATCTGAAACTTATCATGCATAAGTTTCTCAAACTCTAAACATATTTCTTTCCTAGTAGACCCAAAGATAATGTCATCCACATACACCTGCACTAACAGAAGATCCTTCTTGTGCTGTTTGATGAAAAGTGTCTGATCAATCTTTCCTCTTTGAAATCCATTTGCTTTTAAATAGGAAGCCAGTGTTTCATACCATGCTCTAGGTGCCTGATGAAGGCCATATAGAGCTTTAACTACTCTGTACACTCTATTTGGATGTTCTGGATCAATGAAACCAGGAGGTTGTGAGACATAAACCTCTTCTTCAATAGTACCATATAGAAAAGCACTCTTGATATCCATTTGGTAAACTGTGAAGCCTAAAAATGAAGCATAAGCTAAGAAAAGCCTAATTGCCTCAATTCTTGCTACTAGAGCAAAAACTTCATCATAGTCTATCCCTTTTTGTTGTGTGTACCCTTGGGCTACTAATCTAGCCTTATTCCTAATCACTATACCCCTTTCATCCCTTTTATTCTTGAAAACCCATCTAGTGCCAATTACCTTTGCATCCTTTGGTAAATCAACTAGCACCCAAACTTTCTGAATCTTGAACTGAAGAAGCTCCTCTTGCATAGCTTCTACCCAGCTTGAATCATCTAAGGCTTTCAGAATGTTCTTTGGTTCATCTTGTGAGAGAAAACATACAAACAAGAAAGAGTTTGAAAACTTATGCTGCTTTGAAGCATAAAGGGCATCAAGAAGCCCTTGATGGTCAGAAGACATCAGTTGTTGCCTTTTCTTCACACATTACTGTACATCTCCAATCACATTATCTAGGGAGTGGACTTTGTGAATTCTTGTTTGTGGAGTAGAAGGAACTTGATAATTTGATGGAAGATTATTGAAATCCTCCTCACTGTCTGAGAAATCTGCTTCAGTTGAGTCTGAAGGGCCAGCAGTTGAATGCTCTGTCTCAGCAGTACAAACTGCTTTTGAACTGCTAACTTGACTGACTTGTTTCTCAGTTCCATCTTCCTTGCTTTCATCTTCAACACCTTCTTTTGCTTTGCCAGAAGAAGATTCATCAGTTGTTGAAGTTGATTCCACACTTGTACTTGACCATATTGACATCCAAACATGATCTTGGTTTGACTCCTTTTCTAACCTTGCCTCATCTGTTGCTTGTGAACCTGAAAAATCATTAGTTTTTGCAACAACAGGCACATAATTCATTGAATTGGTTAGTGTTTCAAGATCAAATAGCCATTTTGGTCCTTGACTTTTTACATTGGATTTATTCTCTAAAAACTCCACATGTAGGTTTTCCTCTACAATCCCAGATCTTGTGTTGTATACTATAAATTCTTTGCTATTAAGAGAATATCCAACAAAGAATCCTTCATTTGATTTACCTTCGAATTTTCCTAAATGGTCTAAGGTATTGAGAATTGTCACATGACATCCAAATGGTCTAAGAAATCCTATTGCAGGAGTTCTACCTCTAAAAAGTTCATATGATGTCTTATTGTGAGGCTGTACAACTAAAACTCTATTTTGAACATAGCAAGCAGTGCTAACTGCTTCAGCCCAAAAAGTTATAGGTAGCTTAGAATCAGCTAACATAGTTCTAGCAGCTTCAATTAGTGTTCTATTCTTCCTCTCAACAACACCATTCTGTTGTGGAGTTCTAGCAACACTAAATTCTCTCCTAATACATTTTTGTTTGCAGAAATCATCCATAACTCTATTCTTAAACTCTGTCCCATTATCACATCTAATGACTTTCACTTTCTTTTCTACTTGGTTTTCTATCTGTGTAGTGAATGTCTTAAGGATGCTTGTAGTCTCATCCTTAGAACCTAAAAAGAAAACCCATGTAAATCTAGTATAGTCATCAATTATAACAAGACAATATCTCTTATGCATTATACTACTTACTGAAACAGGTCCAAATAAGTCCATATGAAGCATAAACAATGATTGATTAATAGAGTTAAAAATCTTGGGCTTACAAGTGGCTTTGTGTTGTTTGCCTTTAAGACAAGCAATGCATGTTTGATCATTTTTAAATCTTTTGTGAGGTAGACCTCTTACCAAACCATTCTTAACAATCTGATTTATGGTTTTGAAATTAATATGACCAAGCCTTCTATGCTATTTCATTGATTCATCCAATGTGGCCTTTGCAACAAGACAAGTTAAATTCTTTTTAGGAACAATGTTCTTCATGTCTACACTGTACATATTGCCCTTTCTAGGAATTTTAAGAAGTACTTCACTTTCATCAGGCATCTTAAAATCAGGAGAAAGTACAAGACATTCAGTCTCACAGAAAAGAAATTTGTTCTTTTTGTCACACATTTGTGAGACACTAAAAAGATTATAATTTAGCTCTTATACATAGTACACATCTTCAAAATCTAAATTTTCAGTTTTGATTGTACCTTTACCGGAAATTTTACCTCCAACACCTCCTCCAAAGGTAACATAGCCTCCATCTATTGATTGAAAATCTGAGAGATAAGACTTGTTGCCTGTCATGTGCCTTGAACATCCACTATCTGAGTATCCTTGATCCTCTTGTTTATCATTTGAATGTTCCTGCACAGTAATGAGAAGTATCAGTTTCTTTTGGGGACCTAAGCCATTACTGACTTGGATCTGCCTCTTGCATAAATGAAATTTAATCTTTTAAGAACATTTGATGCAACATTGGATTTAAGAATCCAACATGTTGAGGCCTTAACAGCATTTGCCCTGTTTTTCCAAGCAGCAGTATTAACTACTTGCCTAGCAGTATTAACTGCTGGCTTTGCAGTTTTACTCTTTGGTTTCCAAACTTGTTTTTGGACCACTGCTTTTAATTGAATGGGCCTTGTAACAGTTTTTGATGCATATTTGAAAGTTGTTTTTGCATTTTTAATTGTTAGTCTTGGGTTAATAGTCATGAATGGTATAGCAGTTGAAACTGCTTGCCTAGTAGTAGAGACTGCTTTCGAAACTGCTCTGGGTTTTATTCTATTAAAATTAGAACTAGAGTGAAAGTGAGTTTGAGGAGTTTGCCTTTTGAAATTCACCCTATTGTTTTCATACCCAGATACCCATTTGTTACAGAAAGCTGCAAGATGATCAAAACTACCACATGTGTAACAAGCTTTATTTTAAAAGAAAAAGTCATCACCTAATTGGTTAGACTTGAGGCAATTCCAATTTCTTTGGTTACCTCTGGGCTTGCTAGTGGATCTATATTGTTCACAATATTTAACTGGTTGCCTAACATGTTTAATGTTTGAACTAGGCTTAACAGTATCCTTTTTGATCACTTTAGGAACCCTTGTTCCTGCTTTCTTAACTACTTCAGGTTTAGACATAACCTATTCATCTTCTTCATCATCAGATATCCAGTCTTCAATGACTACACTATCTGATCTTCTATCAGAGGACACCTTGTCCTCAAAAAGTAAAGTTTTACTTAAACTTTCACTTACTTTCTTAGGTTCATCAACAACTAGCTTAGTTTTTGGTTGTACACCATATTGTAGCTCAGGTTGTTGAAATTCAGGAATACCTGAATTTTCTAGGTCAATCCCTGGGGGTTTAGGGATACCTCTGTATGGAGGTGGGATACTCTTATATCCTACTCCTGACTTAGCTCTATTAATCACTTGACATTCTATTATGTTGTGCACACCTCTAGAAGCATGTTCTAGTGTCTGTGTAGTCAAGTGAATGTTTCCATTTTCCTTTTTGACCCTATCAAAAGCTTCTCTTAAAAGCTTAATTTCAGCATCTCTAAAGAATATGTCCTGTCTTAGGAGAGCTTTGTCATCAGAAAAAGCTAATTCATTTTCCTTATAGTGTGTGATTTGTTTCTCTAGAGTCTCTAATCCACACTTATAGTTTATAAAGTTTTGAAAAGTGCTGCTTAGCTCTTTCTTTTGATCATCATATTGTTTGATTAAAACTTGTAGAGCATTAAGAGCAGTGCAAGTATTTGAACAAGCTTTATGATTTTGTACCTCAGTAGCAGAAAAAGCCATAAGTGCCATCTGAGTAGGAGTTTCTTCTTCATCTGCCATGAAGCTCCAATCAAAACCTAAGCCATCAATAGCTACCATAGCCTTTGAGTTCGGCTCAGAAACCTCCCTTGTTTTGGATGTGCTTCCAAAACCTTTGTTCTTGTTATCTTGCTGCCTTGGTCTTCTGCACTCTCTTGAGAAATGACCCATCATGTGGCAGTTATAGCACTCTATCCTTGACTTATCAAAACCAGCAGCATCAGTGTTGCTGATTACAAGCTTCTTCCCCGTCTTGTGATAGAACTTCTTGGCTCTCATGCTAAGAAGTGAAATTGCCATTTTAGATCCATTTCCTCCAGATCATCTTCATGGATCTCTTGGAGGTCTTCATAGGTGAGCATGGACCCATTATTTTGACTTGTAAGAAATGCACAATAAGTCTTTTCATCTAAAATACCTATGGTACTGCTTGATGAACTAGCAGTACCAACACCATCAACAACTTTCACTTCTTCACTTGATTTTGAGGTACTAGGAGTTGACATAAATGCCATGTTCCCAGTATTAGAACTAGTACCTCCATTCTTTTTCAAATCTTGCTCCACAATCTTAAAGTTTCTATACAAATCTATAAGCTCCATTATATCAAGGTCTGGCTTATTCTTCCAGACAACAACATGCATAGCCCACTCTTCTGGTAGGCTTCTCAGAAATTTTGAGTTCAAATCTTCTTGAGGTATTTCAACCCCAAGAATAGCAAGTTGGCTCACAATGTTCTGAAGCCTATTAAACATATGGTCAAGAGATTCATTGTATGTAGAGGAGAAGTTTTCAAACTACTGTTTGAGCAGTGTCTTGTGGGTTTTGTTGGTGGCTTCATTTCCACCATACCTGGCAATAATAGCTTCAAATAATGACTTGACATCTTTGAACTTGCTGAAGTTTAGAAGTTGATCATTGGGAATGGTCATCATCAGCATGCTTCTTGCCTTCAAGTCATTTTTCTTCTTTATTCTTTCTTCTGCAGATGTTGGCTTTGTCTGCAGAGTTGACACCACTTTTCCGTCCACTGTTGATGTAGTGGTGGTAGGCTGGTAAGAGTCTCCATCTTCAATGATTTCCCAAAGTGCATAATCTTGCACTTGGAAATATTGCTCTATCCTCAGCCTCCACATCTCAAACTCATTCTGTTTGAGCATGGGAATCTTCGCAGCAACATTTGTCTGAATAGATTCGACGTCCATTTCTTCTTCTTCTAAATCAAATATCAGCCTATGCTCTGATACCACTTGTTAGAGATTCGACACACGGTTAAGGTGGTTAAACCTTTTGTACTTTGTGTGTATGATATATTGAGTTAATATGATTAAGAATGCGGAATCTACTTAATCACACTTAGAAGGTTATTTGTGTTATGGAAATGGAACAGTTGTGTTTGTTATATGACAATGAACAATGAAAGATTATCACCAAACGATTCAATATTATTAATGATAATAATACGAGTGATCTTGGGTTATCACTAGGGTTACAACCTTGAATCTTATGTTTCTATATCTTGTGATATTGTCTTCTTTGTTCTTGAGAGATATATTTTTCACTATAAGTTTAACACACACTGTTGGACACTTTTAAGAACTAGTCTAAGATCTTCTTTTATAGTCCAAGAAGATCTTTTACAATAAGTTAAAGTCTTGTCAAACTACTTGCTAACTTATCTTGAGTGTGTCAGTACATAAGATAGAACATGTATCTAAGAACACAACTTGTAATTGATCACTTTGTTAAAAGATATTATCTACCGTATATACTTGACTTTAGTACACAAATATCTTTTCAATACTTATCTAACCAGCAGTTGTATATGTGACAATTATCCACTCAGCAGTAGCAACTAGCAGTCCCTTCTTTGTACTACCAGTACCAACATCAGTTAGTACGATTAGTTATAACTTGAACAGTCCTAAGATATACACTAGCAGTTGGAACTGTTAGAGTATTTTTCACAGCAGTTGGAACTGTTAGAGTATTCTTCACAGCAGTTGGAACTGTTAATACTTGTAATTCTTGATACTTAATCTTCAGAACATTTAATTCCCAACAGAATTAGCGTTTATAAAAGAATGTTAATAATATGTAATTTAGAGTATAATGATGATTAGAACATTTAGGTTAAGTGTTTATATAATAATACGCAAGATTTAAAAAGTTAGGGTTTTGTTTGTATATTGATGTGATGCTGTCCAGAATTTGGGTCGGAGGGAACGGGGTCTAAACTAATGATGCCAACATATTTTTGTATGATTTTTGGGTCTAAACATAAGTTCATGAAATGTACTATCTGAATATCAAGTTTCGTGGTCATTGGTGGTCGGGAAAGCAATCTTTTGATTTTTAGATGTTTAAGTGTTAAATCTGAATATCGGGTCTGCAAAATCAGTCGGTTCTTATGATTTTTAATTTCCAAACCATAATGAATTAGAACCCCCAATTTTTGCAGGTGAATAATCAATATGTTTATTGGTTATTGTAATTTTTGTAAATTTTTCTGAAAGGCTTAGGTATGTTTATAAAATACAAACTTTTCGGGTATACCATCAGGTTACATTCTGGAACAGGTTTGAAAAATGATTTTTGTTTGGATACTTGCACTAGGAGATAAAATCTGAAAAATTAGGGGAAATATTAAACATATATAGGTGTCTCTGATAAAAATTATAGAACCACAGGAGCTTGTTTGATGTGTCATAAAAATCATAAGAATATGACCAGAATCATATGAGAAACCCTAAACATGTTGTTAAATGACAATAAGTACTAAAATCCGTTATGACATTAAATGAACACATAAGTATTAAATGATCCCTAATCCGTGTAGATTCGTTGAAGAAGGCGTGACGTTGTTTCCTTGTGTTCATTTTCCCGTTACTTTCATTCCATTTGCCAAGGTACGGATATTCTACCCTTTCTCAGTAAGGGCTTCACATTGACTCTTCGATCCTTAACTTTATTTCATTCGTTATGATATTCGTTGGTGATTCCGTTTGATATGATTCCATTTGATATGATTCCTTATGATATGATATTCAGTTCTATGTCATTTAATATGACATTCATTTCAGTTGATATTCTTTTGTTTAAATGTATTATAACTAATTCGTATGATGTTTTAGCTTGTTTATTCTATTACCGAGCTAACTAGTCATGGAGGTACCATGGCCATGTCATTGAGGCACCAATGGCATGATACTATCTGTGGCCGTGTGATTGGTCCATGGCGTTCCCTTTTGATATGTATATGATTATTGAGCTCGTGCACTTATTTGCCATTTTGATACGCCAATATATTTGTCAGAGTACAGGTGTATGGTGGTGTATGTATAACTTTGTTTTGCAGGGAGCGTATGGATGCATCCTAGGTTTATTTTGTAACATGTTCTAATATGGCTTTGTAGTGAATGGTTTGTGTGTGCCATACACCCTAGTTCACTTTTGGGAGTTCGCTACTCCATTTGCTATGATTTGTTATGACAGGATATGATATATGCTTGGATATTTGGTTTAAGGCATGTATCATGCCTTAGACGTATGTTTTGAGCTCGTGGGAATTTCCGTATGATTCTATGATTTCCTTATCATCTTTATGACTCACTAATTCTTTTGACTCTTATGATATATGACATCTTTGTTCAGCAGATCCTTATGATTCTATTTCGTACATTTATTCATGATTAGATATTCGTTTGTTTATATCTGTTCACTGGGCTTTTTAAGCTCATCCGCATTTTCTTTCCTCTGCGGCAGGTTTTCAAGCAGGAGGCTGGGATTTGAGTGATGAGAGTAGGAGCTTTTATTGGACCACCCTGACGATAGTTACCCAATTACTTTTGGATTAGATTTGGAGTTATCCTTCTTTTAGACTTCAATTGGAATTGTATTTCATTTAGAAGTTATTCTGTTTCAGACTTAGTATTTTATTATTTCCTTAGAAGAACTTATGTAACCTTATTATTAATAAAAGTCTTCCGCTTTGCGTTTATGTTCTGATTTGTCACCATAATGTAGCATTTTAGCCCTTGTCGGGTTGGGGCGTTACAATTATGGTATAAGAGCTTAGGCTTCGACCTGTAGTGCCTTAAGTTATGACCTGTGAAGATATGGCCCTTAGGATTGCACTATAGGAGCTTATGAATTGACCCTTGAGAAATTTGCTTTAGGTTTGCACTGTAGAAGCTTATGAGATAACCTTTAAGAATTTACCTTAGGATCTTCCTATAGGAACTTAAGTTGTGACCGGTGAGGATTGGGTAGACTATAAGATATTTGTTTAAGTATCATTCCTCTGCATCACTTTGATTCATATTCTGGCCTTTATTTGAGCCCTTGTTAAGATCATTGTTTCCGGAGATTAAGAAAATTAGTTAGGATACGCAACGTAAGTTTAGTGACCACTTAAGTTTAGAATGCCTTGAGAATTTTGTGGTAATGCCTTTTCACCATACAGGTTTCACCTTCTGATATAATCGCATTCATTCCTGAACCTTTGATTCATTTGTTAATTGTTTAGATGCTCATTTGTCCATTCTGAGAATTTTGCGATCATGATGTGTTGGACACATTTTGTGGTTTCTCTGCTTTTGCTAAACACCTTAAGGTTTCCCCTACACTATCAGATTATGCCATTCCCATTTATATTCCTATGAGAAATCTTGTGGTTCTTAATCAAGAGTATAGGAGTTATTCGTCATATTTTCATTTGTTCGTTCGAAATCTCAGTTTGAATTAATTGATGAAGTTTTTATCGTTTAGCATTTCCTCCGTATTTATCTCATCTTCATATTGTGTTTTATGTATCTTTCAGAAGAGGTTACACTATCATTCGTTATATATATATATATATATATATATATATATATATATATATATATATATATATATATATATATATATATATATATATATATATATATATATATATATATATATATATATATATATATATATATATATATATATATGTTTCGTATTCGTTGGATCAAGTTTGTGAAAATTTGTCATCCGTTGAAGAACCTGATGCTATATTAATCCGCCAGGATCAAGTCATGAGAAACAAACCTTTCCGTTCATTTTCATTTCTTTTCGTAATATGGTACGTTTCCGTTTGATCTTTCTACTTCAATTTCGAAGACGAAATTTTCTTTTTAGAGGGGAAGAATTATAGCGCCCCAAAAATTGAATAACATTTTTTTTTCAAATATTCATTTTGATTATATCTCAAGTTTAACTAAATAAATAAGTATTGCAAATATCGTTAGTTAAGATAATAAAATAAATGTATAAAAAGAATGGGCCGATTAATGTAGTGTTAGTGTTTAGGAGTTATTTTATTTACAAAAGCCCAAACACTTACCCTATCCTAATCCAACCCAAACTAGCCCAAATATCCCTCCATAATATCACCTAATCGACCGATAATTTCCCCCCATACTGCCAAACGACTGAACTCAGAGAAAAAGGAGGAAGATCGATCTAGGGTTTTGGGTTTTCGAGCTTCGGTTAGTTTCATCTTTTAAATTCTTTAATTTTTATGCTTAAACTTGTAAATTAATTATGTAACTGTGACAAATGGTAATTTTCACGTTGTTAATTAATATTATACAAGTATTAATTATTTCTAAGCTAAGCATTTCTATGCGCATTTGCAAGTTTCTGAGTATTTTTGAGCATTTTCGGGAGCTGTCCCAGCATACTGTAGCTTACAGTCACTGCAGAAAAAGTATATTTTGTCAATAAAGTTAAATTATCACATTTCTGATAGTTACTGACAAGTCTCGTAATTAACTGAGAGCTTTCTTGCATTTTTCTGAAAAACAACCGCACGCGCGTACCGACAGCACAGTATATATGGTAATAGTCAAATAAATATGTTTTTGAGTCAGTAATGACATTTTATTATATTTCTGACAAAAACGTGGTTAAAAACTTTATTTTACGTAATCGTGTCCAAAAAGGTCAAACCGGGACTTTACGTTAACATTTAAACTCAAACCGACACACGATACACCAACGCGGAGTAAAAAACTAAAATTACCCTACCCTAAATAAGCCATGACCGGCCATATAACACCCTCCACCACATGGGACAAAAATTTACATGTTATCTAAATGTAATCTAATTTTTACTAAATATGGTGCAACACTTTTAGATTTTTCACATTCTTATCTTTAATGTTACCTAGATTAGAAGTTATCATCACCATATTATACTTCATTTTGTACGCCCTATCTTCACACACAAACATCATCATCCAAAATTTTCTCTAAAAGTTCAAGATCATCAAGTGTGTAACTAAGGTTTTTGGGTAATTTGGAGCTTGGTTTGGATAAAAATTAGTGAAGCTTGGGTGTTCTTTGGTCCTCCTATCCCACGTTAACTTCACAAAGATTGTAAGGATTCATAAAACTTTTCTAAACTTGTTAATCACTTGTTCATTTGGTGTATAATGATGTTTAAAAGTGTTAAATGTGTATGTTTTGATAATATGATAAAAGCTAGGGTTTGATCTTTTATGCATAGTGCTCGACATTTTTGGATGTTCATGAGTTAGTTTGTAGATTTCTTGTTTGTGTGGTAAATATTGTTACATATGGTGCTAGTTTGATGATACAAACATTAGTTATGGTTTTTACACTAATTTAAGTAATATATTGATTTTTGAAGGTTATACATGGTTCGGCCATAAATAAAAATAAAAGATTATTGGGCTTTTGAAAAACATAAAATTTTGGCTAAAGTGGTGAAATGGTGGAAAAATATTGTTGACATAAATAAATGCCTAAAAACATTATCAATATTTATTCATATCTCTATGTTTTGATGATCACAAAATGTAAACTCATTAAAACATAAACTTATAAATTAAACAAGTACTTAGTTGTAAATATTCACTTCTACAACTAAAATCACTTAAGGTATGAATGAACTAATGCTTAATGCATTATATGATCAAAGGAACATTTTCTTAATAACTAGATTTTTTATAAAAAATCAAAAACATTTTATATATTTTTGAAAAATATTTTTTGTATTAAATAAAAATGTTTAATCTTTTATAAAAATATGAATTCAAATTTTTAACCAAAATCAGTTAAAATGTTCCAGAAAAACCTTCCCCACAAAAGGACAAAATTGGCCAACGTTCAGTAGGGGCGGTCCCCTTAATTTTTCTAGGCGGCCCCCTTAATAATTAAGGGGACCGCCCCCTATTTAAGGGGACCACCCCCGCTCCAGTAGGCTCCAGCTGTCCAGATTTTTCCCTATAAATACCAGCCTTCCCCTGAATTTTTACTCACCCTTTTGCACTAAAACTTTCTGTTGTAGATCTCATTTCATATCTTAAAAAACCTTTGATCATGTAATCTTAAGCATTGGTTTCCAAGTGATCCAAGCTTCCACCATCCAAGTGCAAAAGAAGAATACTTCTATCAATCAAGATTAGAAGTATTACAACTTAGTATCATCTTGTTACTTAAGTTGTGTGTTTAACAAAGTTTGTAAATCATTCATTCATTTGTATGTAAGGTATGTGTTGTAGATTAGTGTTGTGTGTAAGTAGTGAAGATGTTGTATAAGTAGTTGTGGTATAGAAGTTGTGAGGTCAAAGTGTAGAAGTCATGAAGCCGTTGTGTAGAAGTCGTGAACCCGTGGTGTAGAAGTTGTGAAGCCGTAGCTTAGAAGACGTGAAGTCCTTGTGTTGAAGTCGTGAAGCCATAGCATAGAAGCTGTGTAGCGGTCGTGTTGAAGCAATGAAGTCCTAGTCGTGAAGTCGTGAAGCCGTAGCATAGAAGTTGTGTAGCGGTCGTGTTGAAGCCGTGAAGTCCTAGTCGTGAAGTCCTAGTGTTGAAGTCGTGAAGCCGTAGCATAGAGGTTGTGTAGCGGTCATGTTGAAGTCGTGAAGTCTTAGTCATGAAGACATGGTGTTTAAGTCGTGAAGCCGCATCATAGAGGTTGTGTAGCGGTCGTGTTGAAGTCGTGAAGAAGTCGTGAAGAAGTCGTGAAGCAGTCGTGAAGCCGTTGTGAAGTAGTCGTGAATAAGTTGTGAAGAAGTTGTGTTGTGAAGTTGTGAGATTGGTTCTAGCTACGATTAGAACTCGACATTTAGCTTTGTGTCGTTAAACCCGTGTAAGCCAAAGTTGTGTACGGTTTTCTCCGCCATAAGGGAGCTTATTGAAGTTGTGAAGAAAACTCTCGAGCAAGGTGTGCTCGGGGAGTGGAGTAGGGCAAGGAAGGTGTCCTTGTAGCCGAACCACTATAAATCTCTCGTGTCTCGGTTAGATCTTTCCATACCTTATTTATTTCTTTACTTGCATCGTCATTACTTTCATACACATAGGCTTATATAATTGCTAGTATTAATTAGAGGTCGACTTCACATAAAGATCAATTTGAAAATCCATTCAAGAAACCAAAAATTTTACAATCAATTTAAAAGAATACATATATAACTAATAATAAGGTTCAAGTTTTATTTTTCATACAAACTTGAATCTAAGTGTTTTAAAAATAAACAAAGGTTTTCATAATAAAATTAAAAAGACGTAAAACTATTCAACCCCCTTCTAGTTTTCCACAATTGGTATCAAGAGCCACGTCAATCAAGATCTTTAAAATATACTGTATTTTAAAACTTGAATCGATCTATGGAATTCGAAAAATATCTAGAAGGGGAATCTTTGCTAAAACCACCACTATTTGAAAACTATACTTTTCTTGAATGGAAAAATAAATTTGAAACTTATGTGAAATCAATTGATCTAGATCTTTGGCATGTCATTTCGATTGGTGATTTTCAACCAACAAAAACGGATTTTGAAAGTCAAACAAAAACGGATTTTGAAACTCAAAATGATTATTTAAAAACAAAGAATAACAAAAATAATGAAGCTAAAATAATTATTTACAAAACCTTGCCGAAAGTTGAATATGAAAGAATATCTTTCTGTAAAACGGCAAATGATATTTGAAAAAATCTCTTAAACTTTCATCAAGAAAAATGTCAAGCCAAAGATGAGGATTTTGATCTTGTACATGAATTAGTTATCTTAGAAAATTTAATAGATAAACATTTAGATAAAATAGATACATGTGCTACTAGTTCAAATGTTGTTAATGAAGGTGTTAGCGACGAAGACTACATGAATCAACTCCAAAGTGAACTCAATCCAAGATCATGGAGTGACACAGACGAAGGAGAAGATCATCATCCGACTCACCTATCATTCACACGTCGATCATCATCTGAGACATTACGAAGAAAAGCTAGGACGTGAGGTAAGTTCTCTTTTTAAATTTCATAAGTAATTACTTCATGCATATAATCTTATTAATGCCTTAGGATATGCTGAGTCTGATAGGTTGCTTTGCCTTTACACTTTAGTTATATTCGTTCTGTGGCTTAATGAACTAGAAACTCTTTAGTTAGCCCCCCTAAGTATTAGTAAACCAAGCAATCTTCATATTTGGTACTCTTCGATAGGTAAATTTATGAACTTAATTTCTTCTAAAAAGAGAATGACTACTGGAGAATCTATTGACTAGAAACTCAATTTGACCTAACGGTTGAATTGCTTCTATGTGAGAAGTTGGGTGTGTGCAACCTGTAAAAATGGTCGTGTTTAGCCTGAATTGAGCACCACTAGTAATAGTCTCATACTCATTCTCCAACTTGAATACATTATTCTTCCTAAATATACCTAACGATAGTTTACTGTTATGAACTTTGTTTTTCACTAAAGCTTTTCATTCCTAGATGTATGTCATCCTGCATATATAAAATTTCTAGATGTTTACTTGCTCCTATGTGATTTGACTGCATGCCTTCGTAATTATTTGTTTAGTTGAATGCATTGTCATTATAATAGCTTTTGTCTTTCTCTAACTACTCTGACATGATGTATTTTTGTATTTAGTCATAATACATGCGTAAATGTCATAGGATATGTAGAAAGATGTAGCATATGACAATAGACTTGAGCATGGGATCTTTTATAAACCATTATTTTTTAAACCTATAATTAATGGGACTTATTTTTAAATTTGCAAAAACTTCACATTTTGGAAAAATAATTTTTCAAAAGATTATGACACATTTTTATTTTACATGTTTCACCATCCTACCTTTCTTCCAAACTTGTGTCCATAATTACGTGTTTATCAAAACCAAAGATTGGAAAAATATGTTTTCTTTCCTCATAAAAACATTTTGAAATAAAACCAAAACTATTTCATTAAAATATTTTTCACATCCACATAAAAACCCACTTTCAAACATTGTTGAATAATGCCAAAAACATTTCTTTAAATCATGCATGGTGATCTCATATCTGTCATCTATATTTATGTATGTGACATTTATAAGTGAACTAAACTTGAAAATAACCATAATTTATTCACTAAGACCTCACTTGGTACAAGTCTAGAAGTCCATGCTATCACAACTCTACATTCCCATGCACATAGATATTCATTAGGATTATTTAACTAGCTTATTAATCTTCCTAAATATGATACTATGAATTACTTGGTGCTATGTAGTGTTTTCTTGTCTAACATATATATGTTACATGCTAAATGAGTTTTTTGCATGCTAGATAATAATGTCTAATGAATATGCTTAGCATACATAAGTTATTAAATCCTAAATTGCCTCAAAAGAAGTTGGACTTGCTTGAAACTAAACCCAAAAACACAACCCTTTCAACAATTTTCTGCCAAAAACCCATTTCCAGTAACCTGGAAATCAGCAGATGGGCGGCCCCCTTAATTCATTAGGCGGCCCCCTTAATATTTAAGGGAACTGGCCTCTTAATTAAGGGGACCGGCCATCTGATGGTCGAAGGTGCTGCTCCCTTTTTCTATTTTTTAGCCCATTTTATCCTATACTTCCCAAAATTCACAAACACATTTTGTCACAAACCACCCACCAAAATTTACCTTCCACAATCACATCATCACTACACCATAAACACCCAACTCCATCATAAATGCTCATCCATATCATCCATCCAAACATGTCATCATCTAACCCCCTTCTAGTTTTCCATAAATACCCATTTGGAGGAGGAAGCTTGACATTTGCCATAACCCAACAAATGATGTTGTTCAAACTCAACCAACACCTAAACCTCATCCTAATGAACCCTTTCACACACATAACCAATCATCCATATGTCCACCTTCATTCACTCATAATTACCCAAGTTCACAAATGTCTCCACCACCAAAAGTGTCACCACCACTTCCACCAAATAACAACCACTCTCCATCATCATCACCTTCCACTCAACACTTGAAGTTCATTGAAGAACTCAAGGAAGCCCATGAGCTTAATGCTCTCCTTGCTTTGCACCTTGCTCAAAGCAACTTAAACCCATCACCATCCATATCACCATCATTACCATCATCACCACATCACTTGAGTCAAATTGAGAAACATGTCAACAATTGTCCTTGTTTGATCTTTCTCCAAAATCAAACCATCGCCTTAAATGAGCCTCTCACTTGGATTAAGTATCTTCTCACTAGATCTAATCCAACACCACCACTTGAACAACATCAAAACCCTCATTCAACATGGTCAAGTCCAAGCTCTCCACCTCCAATTCCTCCATCAACACTCTCTCCAACATCCATACACCCAAACTTACAACCCCATTAATCCAATTTTTTTTACCCCCTCTTTACCATCATCCATCCAAAATAATTCAAGCTTTTCATGTCTCAAGCAAGTCAAATGGATCTCTTAGGCAATTTAAAATTTTCTACTTATTGTATGCTATAAGCAAAATATGTGTTGTATCAATAATTATGTTTTTAACATAATTATTTTCAACTAATGAATGCTTTATTTCTTGTCTTTAATATATGATTGTTATGCTTATTGCTTGTATAATTGATATCATGATATATATACATGCTTGATGATTAATAACATGCTTATTCCATAATATGTTTTAAATGTATGCATGCGTATTTAACATGTTTATGCCACTATTTAATCATTCTTGATGTACATGATTCAAATGGAGCTTGCTGCAAAAACACCCTAAAAATGACCCTTTTCTGAAAATTTTTCAAATTTGGTCGCCTGGGAAAACACCAGATGGGCGGCCCCCTTAATTCCCTAGGCGGTCCCCTTAATTTTAAGGGGGCCGGCCTACAATTAAGGGGACCGGCCATCTGGGCAGTAAAATTTACTGTTTTCTTTTGCATCTTGCGACCCCTTTTATCTAGCCCAAACCTTACCTAAATCAACCATCACCTCCATCAAACACCCATTTTCATTCACCATGCTATCACCAAAATCATCTCTAAGACACCAAAACTCCATCACCACCACCTCAATGTTAATCCCCAAGTGCACCAAATGCACCATCAAAAACACCCTTTCATCCATCAATAACCACATCAACTCACACCTTTCATCACCACCATCAAGAGCATCAACTCCACCTCCTACTCAAGAACCTCCATTCACCCAACTTTTCATTTCCATATCACCAATAACACCTCTTGATGCTCATTTCTCATCATCACCAATACCACCACATCCACAACCAAACCATCATCTTTGGTCTTAGAGATGAGATACACTACATATTTTCATCCCTTGAACACATGCTTAACAACCAACCTCCACCACAACCTCCATCATTTTCACCCACTACACTACCACCACCTTCATTCTCACCAAATTAAGCATATGCAATGCTTAATCAAAATAATTTTTCAAACCATTTTGTGTGCAAGCCCCATGGAAGATCATGTACTCCTAGAATGATTATGTAGATTGCATTACTTACTAGCTAATGTAGGATTGAATATAATTTTGGATGGTTGTGTATTTATACACAACATTTTTAATGAATGTCTTTATATGCATGCTTATTTTTGCTATATATATGCTTGTGCTTCGAATATTTTTCTTGCAAGTATTCCATATATCGATTCCTTGGCGCCCTCAAACGAGGGGGAGCACACATCAAGGGGGAGTTCTCGTCCCGACAAATTTTGTCTCAAAAACTTGTCGGCATAACCTTTTTGATTCTACAAAAAGGGGGAGAAGTGAATATAAACTCACTAAATACTTGTCCAAAAATAACTTTTTGGATTTAATGAGTTTAGGTTTTGTAATCATCAAAAAGGGAGAGATTGTTGACATAAATAAATGCCTAAAAACATTATCAATATTTATTCATATCTCTATGTTTTGATGATCACAAAATGTAAACTCATTAAAACATAAACTTATAAATTAAACAAGTACTTAGTTGTAAATATTCACTTCTACAACTAAAATCACTTAAGGTATGAATGAACTAATGCTTAATGCATTATATGATCAAAGGAACATTTTCTTAATAACTAGATTTTTTATAAAAAATCAAAAACATTTTATATATTTTTGAAAAACATTTTTGGTATTAAATAAAAATGTTTAATATTTTATAAAAATATGAATTCAAATTTTTAACCAAAATCAGTTAAAATGTTCCAGAAAAACCTTCCCCACAAAAGGACAAAATTGGCCAACGTTCAGTAGGGGCGGCCCCCTTAATTTTGCTAGGCGGCCCCCTTAATAATTAAGGGGACCGCCCCCTATTTAAGGGGACCGCCCCCGCTCCAGTAGGCTCCAGCTGTCCAGATTTTTCCCTATAAATACCAGCCTTCCCCTGAATTTTTACTCACCCTTTTGCACTAAAACTTTCTGTTGTAGATCTCATTTCATATCTTAAAAAACCTTTGATCATGTAATCTTAAGCATTGGTTTCCAAGTGATCCAAGCTTCCACCATCCAAGTGCAAAATAAGAATACTTCTATCAATCAAGATTAAAAGTATTACAACTTAGTATCATCTTGTTACTTAAGTTGTGTGTTTAACAAAGTTTGTAAATCATTCATTCATTTGTATGTAAGGTGTGTGTTGTAGATTAGTGTTGTGTGTAAGTAGTGAAGATGTTGTATAAGTAGTTGTGGTATAGAAGTTGTGAGGTCAAAGTGTAGAAGTCATGAAGCCGTTGTGTAGAAGTCGTGAACCCGTGGTGTAGAAGTTGTGAAGCCGTAGCTTAGAAGACGTGAAGTCCTTGTGTTGAAGTCGTGAAGCCATAGCATAGAAGCTGTGTAGCGGTCGTGTTGAAGCAATGAAGTCCTAGTCGTGAAGTCTTGAAGCCGTAGCATAGAAGTTGTGTAGCGGTCGTGTTGAAGCCGTGAAGTCCTAGTCGTGAAGTCCTAGTGTTGAAGTCGTGAAGCCGTAGCATAGAGGTTGTGTAGCGGTCATGTTGAAGTCGTGAAGTCTTAGTCATGAAGACATGGTGTTTAAGTCGTGAAGCCGCATCAAAGAGGTTGTGTAGCGGTCATGTTGAAGTCGTGAAGAAGTCGTGAAGAAGTCGTGAAGCAGTCGTGAAGCCGTTGTGAAGTAGTCGTGAATAAGTTGTGAAGAAGTTGTGTTGTGAAGTTGTGAGATTGGTTCTAGCTACGATTAGAACTCGACATTTAGCTTTGTGTCGTTAAACCCGTGTAAGCCAAAGTTGTGTACGGTTTTCTCCGCCATAAGGGAGCTTATTGAAGTTGTGAAGAAAACTCTCGAGCAAGGTGTGCTCGGGGAGTGGAGTAGGGAAAGGAAGGTGTCCTTGTAGCCGAACCACTATAAATCTCTCGTGTCTCGGTTAGATCTTTCCATACCTTATTTATTTCTTTACTTGCATCGTCATTACTTTCATACACATAGGCTTATATAATTGCTAGTATTAATTAGAGGTCGACTTCACATAAAGATCAATTTAAAAATCCATTCAAGAAACCAAAACTTTTACAATCAATTTAAAAGTATACATATATAACTAATAATAAGGTTCAAGTTTTATTTTTCATACAAACTTGAATCTAAGTGTTTTAAAAATAAACAAAGGTTTTCATAATAAAATTAAAAAGACGTAAAACTATTCAACCCCTCCTTCTAGTTTTCCACAAATATAATTGGGTGATTATTTGGAATGGATTGAAAATAAGCCCTAAGTTATTGAAAATAACTAGTAAATAGGTGAAAATAAGTTAAGACACTATATATGGGTCGAATGGACCATAAAATAGTCAACTTGAAATATTGACTAAGTAGCTTATTTGATAAGTAAAAAGTATATTTAGTAACTAATAATCACTAATAAGTACCAAATAATAACAAATTGGGCTAAATGGATTTTTGGGCCATAAAACCCACTAAGTTACTGTTGGGCCGAAGCCCATGAACATTTTTGGAGTTTTGACTTTTTGACCAAGCGAACCTATTGAGCGAGTAAAATGATTTTTAGTAACGTGTCGATATATACGTTATAACTAAAAATGTGTTTTGGGTTAAAAATGGTAATTGGGCTTATTTAAGAGTTTCGGCCCAATTAACAAGTAAAAATGATAAATTTAATTTTTGGAATATTTTCCGACTCGCCGTGGTTGTTAATGTTTAACGAAACGATAAATATAACGATAACTATTTTTGGACTTGTTTTGAGACGTCTAGTCTCCGAAAGGGTAAAAATTGACATTTTTACTAAATTGATATTGAGATTGACTTTCGTTGACTTTTTGACAAAATATTGACTTTGTGTCGAAATCTAGTGTTAATACTTAAAAATGAAGCTAACGAATAATATTACGACGAAAACATATTCACGACACTTGATATATATATCACAAAGGTATATTTTTGCACTTATAACTAGTTAGCGGAATATTTGAGTAAAGTTTGCAACACATGAGATAAATGGAAACGTTATATAAACGAATGGGTCATGCCCAAATTTTCTAAAAATCCAACACTTAGAATAAATTTTGTGAAACACTTAACTTAAGTAAACTTTATTGAATTACTTAACAAAACTTGTTTTCTTATATTCAAAAGTTACATCAGAAATGATAAACGATGTTTCTACTATAATAATTCTTCACCAACATTATTATCTTGATCATTTTTCAAAAGCTTATTTAATTAATTTTTATTTTAAATTAATTAAATACATAAGTAATTAATTTAATATATATATATATATATATATATATATATATATATATATATTATATATATATATATATATATATATATATATATATAATGTATGAGTACATATATATAACACTTGCGTATTTAAGCTGCGAATACTAGCACGGATGTTCCGTTACGTATTCCCACCATGCACTTTCACCATGAGCCACCACTACGAGTTACAACGATAAATCGTTTCGAAATATATTTAATACACAGCAAGCAAGAAATACACGAGCACTGGTCAAACGTAAACTTTTCAAATAAAGTAAAGACACTTGAGACACGAATATTTCGCTAAGACTTACCGTACTGATTTAGGGTGCTGATCGGCGCGGTTGCATTACTTTGATTTATTTGTTGATTTGCTGTTATTGAAAGGTGAGTTTATAGCCCCATATTTTATACGATTTTTACTTTGTAAGCTTGGGGTGAGAAACATGCAAAACTGTTTTCATGGACCAGAAATAAATTTTACTTTTAAGATCACACTAATATGCAGAAACCTAGGTTTGCTGAATCCCATTTTGTGCCCACTATCATCTGCCGTTAATTACTGTTTAGGAAGCCGTTTGTTATAAATAGATCTATTGGGAGTGACGTCCCCGTTCGATTGGCTCGGCATAGCCAAGGTGAACGTATACCAAGTCGGGTTTTTGGCCGAGTGTCTGGGGATTAACACTCTCGGGCACTCTTACTTATTTTGCTAACGCTAGTCGTGCTGCATTGTCATAGCTCGGTAGGATGAGGCATAGTGTTTGCATAGCTAGTAGTGTGTATCTGCTGAATTGTTTTTATGATATTGCTATTGGTCCATATGTGCTATTTATTTAAACCTATGAACTCACCAGCGTTAGCTGACTTTTAGCATATTTTTCTCAGGAAATTGAGATGCGTTTAGCTGGGTGCAGAGCATGGCGTCGGTCACAATAAATGATGGAAATGTTTTTAATGCGTTTACTCTGACATTTGGACCTTTTATTTAAATGGGCTTCATTTTCATCTAGAACGGATTTCATGTAATGTTACTTGACTTGACTTATGTAATATATTTTAAGACGGATTTTTAATCTGTTCCCTATATCTTGTGTTGTGATTATCCATTCCGTAGCACCCAAAGTGTATGCTTCCGCGAATATTATGATTTTGGGGGTGTTACAGATTGGTATTCAGAGCCTAGGTTATAGAGAACAAGGTTAAAAAAAAATAATAAAAAAAAAACCATAAACTATAACCGATTTTGAAAAACTTTCCATCATGACCGCCGGATGCCTGCCAGTTTAGCTTGCTATGACTTGAGCATTTGTTGCTTATTTGATTTGAGCGTTATTTGCTCTATTTGATTTAGTGTTTTGACATGCTATTTGAGCGTTATACTAAGCATATATGATATAAGTAATTTCTATATACTTATACGTGTCGCACTATATTTGTCACAGACCATGTCTTTCCCATTCGGCACACACACTGAGGTAGATACTGCTGGATTCACTTCTCAGACACAGCAGCCAGTTTCGTTCATGGATGACCCACTGATGGAGGTTATTCGTGCTGCTGCTCAGCCATCCATTCCAGTTCGGCCTGTACACACCACTTCGGTATCCACCTCACCGTGTTTGCACAGATCTACCACAGAACATCGTTCATCACCAGCTCAGTTGTACACCTTTACTCAGCATGATCTTGATACCCCACCTGTTCACTGACGCACTGCTCGCATTTTGGTATATTCTGGACCTTACCAACGACTCTTAGATTTCCCAGTTTTACCACCTAGGAAGAGGGTCAGATCGGATTTTGAGGATACTCCTGTTTATTCACCTTCTCAGTCACCTGTATCATCTCCAGACTATTCCCCACCTAGTCAGAAACGTAGGAGATCAGTGGAGACCTATTCTGATGAGGACGAGGATCCAGTGGAGGATCCAGAGCAGGTTCAGGATGAGCCTACTCCTACTGTTGCTGTTAAGCACATTCCTATGGGTTTAGAGGATGATAAGGATAGGGATACTCCTATGGATGTAGATCAGGGCATGATGCCGAGGGATGGCAAGGGCATCATGGAGGATGTTCAGGGATTGTTTGAGGTTGGACAGAGCTTGAGAGATGCACAGTTTCAGGGTTTGTTTGAGATTGGACAGAGCTCCAGAGACGCTGAGATTCAGGGTTTGGATGATAGTCAGTGGTTGGACATTGCTTGTGATGTTAGCACGGGTGTACGTGCAGCTAGTCCAGAGTACACACCGTCATCTCCTTCTTTCATACCACCATCTCCGATGCCTACCCCACTCCCATCACCAGTGGCTTCTCCGATAGCAGAGCCTGAGGAGCTTACTGAGATGGATCATATCTGGATTCAGCTGACGAACCAGGCGAACCTACTTGATGTGCATTCAGATCAGCTTGGGAGATTGGAGCAGTCTGAGCGTATATAGACTGTGGAGAGGCGGATTGGGACTATTGATCAGGCAGCTTGTGTTTTATTTGAGGAGTTTTATTCTGACCGTAGAGTGATGATTGGGTTGAGAGCTAGATTGGATGCTCTAGAGAGATTACATGGTAGGGAGCTTATAGGATTGGACTTTAGGGCCATTGGTTTAGGTAGAGGCCAACAGAGGATTCAGGGTATGTTGAGACGAGCCAGAGGCGTTGACCGTATGCAGTGGCAGAGGATTTCGACTGCCGAGCATTCCATTGGTTCAGTGATGAGGGAGAACCAAGAGCTTAGAGACCGGGTAGCCCAGCTAGAGACCACTATTGGAGGATTGACCGCAGCTTTTGACCACCTACGCATTGCTAGTGACCGATCCTAGATTAGTAGTAGTGATGATGTATTCCTAGGATTATTAGTATTTCAGTAGTATTTTAGGACTAACTATTGACGAGCTTGTAATTTTGTGAACCTTTATCTTTTGATATATATATAACAAGCTTAGTCTTCCTATCCGATTATTCGTTTTCCTCTGTGGTTGACTTTATTCTTGAATTCTGTTTTCGCTATCCACATATCCGTATGATTTATTTCCTATAAACAAAAATCTCATTTATCGCCATCTTTTGTGATGCAGATAAATGGCACCAAAATGAAAGTCAACCAGAGTCACACGAGGACAACCCGCTAACACGCCTATTCAGACAAGGTCAGTAAGGGGAAGAACTACTGAGCCTGTTGCCCCGACCAGAGTCACACGAGGACGACCCGCTAACACACCGGTTCAGACAAGGTCAGTGAGGGGAATAACTGCTGAGGATGTCGCCCCGACCAGAGCCGCACAAGACCAGACAGCTGAGGATTTCGCACCAACCAGGGCCGCAGCTACTACCCTAGTGGTGAATCAAGCAACACTGGATCAACTAGTTGCTGATCGTGTGGCAGCCACTCTCGCAGCTGTGACCAATTCGACCACCAATACCGGAACATCTAGGCCAGTGACCAACAGCCGAGGTTGTACTTACTCTGAGTTCTGAAAAATCATGGTTGGAGGATTTGGAGGAACAAAGGGAGCCGTTGGTTTGACTAGGTGGATTGAGAAGCTTGAAACCGTGTTTCGTATCAGTGGATGTCATGAGGATGTCAGAGTCAAGTTTGCATCATTCACTTTCATGGATTCCGCTTTGACCTGGTGGAACAACTACATGGAATCGGCTAACATGGACGTTGCTTATGCTATGCCTTGGGAAGATTTTAAGGAACTAGTGATTAGGAAGTATTGCCCACGAAATGAGATTAAGAAGTTGGAAATAGAGTTTTGGAATTTGAAGGTGCAAAACAACAACATCGCTGCTTACAACCAGAGATTTCAGGAGTTGGCTTTGCTATGTCCAGAAATGGTTCGGACTGAAGCCATATTGATTGAGAGGTATATCGGTGGTTTACCGAAATCTATAAGAGTTGATGTGATTACCTCGAGAGCCGTAGATCTTCATGAGACTATGGAGACAACAAACAAGTTAATGGATCAGGAACTGGAGGATATTCCAGAGAAGAGTACTGACCACAAAAAGAAGTGGGAAGATCACTCCAAGGGTAACAACAACAGCTCTCAGAACAAAAAGGAGAATGGAGGCAAGGTTTATGCAGTTGGTTCAGGAGACAAGAAGGGTTATGATAAGAATACGCCTTTTGTAACCGCTGTAAGTTATATCACAGGGGACAGTGCACTGTGAAGTGTAACAATTGCCAGAGGATAGGGCACTTGGCAAAGAACTGTAGGGCAAGACCACTAGCCACCGCACAAGCAGCACCACCCTACAATCGTAAGGCGGATGTCACCTGCTTTGGTTGTGGTGAAAAGGGTCATTATCGGAACGAGTGCAATAAGCCCCAAAATCAAGGAAACATTGGTAGACCAGGGAACCAAGTGGCAATGATTAACAATGGAAATCAGGGCAATGAAGGAAGAGCTCGTGGAAGATTTTATGCCGTAGGCAGAAGGGAAGCACAGGACGACCCGAACGTGGTGATGGGCACGTTTCTTTTAAATAATCGTTATGCTTCAGTACTTTTCGATACGGGACCAGATAGAAGCTTTGTATCGACCGCTTTTAGTCCTTTGCTCGATATAGCCCCGACCACCTTAGATAATGCCTTTGACGTAGAACTAGCAAACGGAAACCTAGAAAGAGTAGGTACCATCATAAGGGGTTGCACTCTAAACTTGATGAACCGTCCATTCAACATCGACCTAATGCCAGTAGACTTGGGTAGCTTTGACGTTATCATAGGGATGGATTGGCTATCGAAATATCATGCCGTCATCGTCTGTGATGAGAAGATCGTCAGAGTACCCTATGGGAACGAAGTTCTGATCATTGAATGCGACCGCTCCGATCGTGCGCGTTCGTCAAGATTGAGCATCATCTCGTGTACGAAGGTGCAGAAGTACATCGAGAAGGGATGCTACCTCTTTTTAGCTCATGTCACTGAAAAGAAGGAAAAGGAACCTGGAGAGAAAAGGTTGGAAGATGTGCCAATCGTAAGGGATTTTCCAGAAGTCTTTCCAGAAGACTTACCGGGACTTCCACCGGCCAGACAAATCAAATTCCACATCGATTTAGTGCCAGGAGCCATGTTGTAGCACGAGCACCCTATCGTTTAGCACCTACGGAATTACAAGAATTGTCAGATCAATTAGCTGAATTATCTGGAAAAGGTTTCATCAGACCGAGTTCATCGCCTTGGGGAGCTCCTGTTTTGTTTGTTAAGAAGAAGGATGGATCCTTCAGGATGTGTATTGACTATCGGGAACTGAATAAGCTAACCATTAAGAATAGATACCCACTCCCGAGGATAGGCGATTTATTCGATCAGTTTCAAGGATCATCGGTTTATTCTAAGATAGACTTGAGATCGGGTTATCACCAACTTAGGGTCCGGGAAGAGGATATCCCGTAGACCGCATTCTGATGAGCGTGTATGTTGTTCTAATTCTTTTATGTCCCCGGCAACGGCGCCAAAAAACTTGATGCGCGTGATGTGTCGTTGCGGTTTAGCAGTATTAATGCCTACTCAAGTTTTAAATTTATATTTAGCCGACTTATCAATAACACACACACTTAACGAGCAGTGTACCCGGTCAGTATGAATATAATGGTAAGTAGAGTGTCGATCACTAAGAGTGGAACGTATTATCTAGTTATTCTAATCAGTATTTTAATATCCTAAGTTAGCTATACAACCTAATCTAACACAAGGGGGTTCAGCCTGAGAGACTGGCACGGTATGGTCATGATTAAATAATAAACTAAACTAATGAGCACGAATCAACGATTAGCACACACGTACACAGATAGATACTTGAGACAATAAGAAGACCTGTCCTGATAATTAAGTAGCTTGTCACTTGTTTTATTGCTAGTTTTATATGAAGTGTATATAATTAAACCTTTCTCGTTGGCTCTAATCTTATCGGCGAGTAAACCCTTAATGATTACTTATGTCTATCCTATTTATTAAAGAGACGCTAAAACAAATAGGCGAGGAAGGGGCATGGCGACCCAAGCAATGCTCAGTGTAGGAAATAACCATCTTGATTGTGTGGATCTATTCGGGTGGTCTTGATTCATGAAAGATCAAGAATCCCATTGTGAGTTAGATGTTAGAGAGAAGTTAGAGAGAGGTGGGAGACTCTTTGAGAGAAAACTGTAAATGTTAGATTAATGTGTGAAGAGTTCCAACCCTTCCCAAGTGTGGGAAGGGGTATTTATACTTCTACATATTGGTGCCCCTAGTGGGCTGTGGAGTGAGCTGACAGTGGGGAAAGCCCCGACCCACTCCACAAATATAAATACGACTAATACTATTAATACTAATACTAATACTACTAAGCTAATATATATAAGCCTACGAGCTATATAAATGCTAATTAGATGCTCGGGGTGACCGAGCCTTCATATGAATATTTATATTCCTAACAATCTCCCCCTAAGGGAGGTCACCCCGGAAATAATAACTTGAATTCTAGCATTTTGTCTTCAGATCATGTCTTCATGGCTCGTAGTCTTTGATTCTTCAATGTCTTGTATCTTTGTGCATTCAGCAGTGATCTTTTGATGACTGATCTGTTGTCTTGGATGATCTTTGAGAATTCTTCGAGTTTATCATCCAACATTTGTTTCCAAGTCATCTTTCAGCAGTATGTTTCCATGTGATGTGTAAATCTTTGAGCCGACATGCTCACACTATTTGGTGTCATGATCTTTAGCATCAGAGTTTGCAGAAGCCGTGTTAAAGGTCTTTTAGGTTGATCATGACTTTGTTGAGTTACAATGATGATGTAGTGTGAGCATGTGGTGCTGGATTGGCATCTTTTCTGTAATCTGCTTCAACCGCAATCAGCTGCAACTTCAATCAGCTACAACCGCAAACAGCTGCAATAGCAATCAGCTACAATCGCCAGATGTTCCTGCATACGACAGTTAGCAATAAAACGTCCGGTACTTACAGGTTCGGACTTTGAGATTGTTAACAGCATAGTGTGAAAACTCTCTCTGATCCTTACCAAGACCGTTCCTAATCGAAAACCCACAGAGGGCTTTTTAAGATCGAACCGTAGCACATCAACGATTAGGAGAGTCGCTGGAGATCACTCCACGACTGTAGACCGTTTGAAACCGCCGCGACCACTAAGCGTAATCCATAAAGAATTACCGAAGTGACCTGCTTTCAGGGCTGCTTGATGTTGACCCTGGCAGGAATTTCCATTCAATCATTGAGAATTACATTTGTAAATTCCCTCATAAATGTTCTGGCAGATTGCTAAGATCTGCGTAGGACTCTTAAGTTTACAACTGGTGTCCTTAATGTTGAACACCCAGTGTAGAAGTAATTCGTGTCCCTATGAGATCTTATTATGCATCTCGTGGCTCTAGACTCAATAGTGCGCTTTGGTTTAGTGAGCGGAGGCTGGAGAGGACTGCCACCTTTTCAATATCATCTAACTCGGAGTGAGAGAGACGATAGGAATGTATTGAACTCCGTGACAATTGAAACAAGAATCCTTTGAGGGACCTTGAGTGGCTAGGGAGGGTTGTGCAGCGTATCACTGGGTCCATGATACTTTGTCTTCAATGCCAGCAATCAACTATGTGATTCTGACAGCATATGTATTGACCCGGTTTCTGCCTAAGTTGTAAGGAGGGCTGTTTCTTTTCACCCTTTATCTTTACAATTCTTTTTCATTCTTCAACCCCTTCAGTGCTTACCGAGACTTCATTACTAGTACCTTGTTGGGTTTGTTCCAGTACTAGCTCCATCTCAGTCGGCACTCTTCCCTTATCCACTTTTCTCCTTTTTCATCATACCTAAGGACTTCTACACTAACTAGTGGATTGTCCCTGGGTAGATCCCTCCGGCTCTGGCGGGATCGTGGGAACTTGAGCCTAACCTAACCATCCTTATAACTCCATGCATTAATTAAAATGGTCGGTCTTTGGTATTCATCCACGATTGCCATAAACCAAATCATTGAAAAATCTCTCAAAGTGTTCATGATTCTGAAACACATTTTTGCAAACACTTGAGAGTTTTATATTTTTCAAATGCTCCCCCTCAACATGTGCTCGAGTGATCGTTTTATAAATTTGCACATGTTAGGTAGAGCTCGCACTTTTTGAATTGATCCACTTTCAGTGAACATGACCGATTCGAGACACGCTTACATCACTAGTTAGACTAGCTTGAAATTATTACCCGGCCTGGTCAAGTCCACAGAAGGTTTCTCGAAATGGTACACTCTACTCAGATACGTCTTTTTCGAGACACGCTTACATCACTGGTTAGACCAGCTTGAAATTATTACCCGGCCAAGACGTATCCTTTCGATTGATGACAGTTCAAGTTTCGTCAATTCATTGGTGAAGTCTGAGCCTTGCTCACATGAGATGCATGCCAAATCCTTTGCTCCCCCTCAATAAGTGCATTGGTATACAAAAGAGTTTAGCACTTACTGGAGAGCTTACATTCACATCCAAAGCATTTTGCTCCCCCTCAATATGTGCATTGATATATAAAATGGTTTAGCACATACGGGAGAGCTTACATATATGTACAAATCATCACATTTTATCAGATTTCATATTTAAATCACATTCTCTCCCCCGATCAAAAATTTCAAACCATTTGAGATTTGTGATCCCAATTGATTTAAATAAGTTGGAAAAATGTGGGAGAAAATGTGTCCGATTTAATATATTCTGATAATGGAACATACTATGCTCCCCCTTAATCTAAGAGGGAGATTCACTGCTTATTTTGCACAATTCGACAATTATGACACAAATGATATTGACCTTTTTGCGCAGATGATGTAATCACCCGCTTTTCTGAGTTAGTAGTCAACATCAATTATCCATCCACCAACAAGTCTTTCGCAAATGTCGTTGATCCCCACTTGGCGAGACCAACATAGATGAATGGTGGTGGAGGTGAAGGTGTTGTTGTTGTTGTTGTTGTTGCTGCCGATGTTGTTGTTGAGGTGAATTTCGAGCCAATCAATAGAGTTTGATCGTCTGATCAAATGGTTAGAATGGGAACTGGTACATTCATTTTGGCTATGGAATCTGCATAAGAATATCAACACAGATATACATACATACAGATACACTATTCCTAGATAGCTACCCTTCAGCAGCATGCCACATTATAATACCAAGTTCATCTTATAATCAAACCCCAATCAGGAACTACGTCAAACCACTATCTAGCATGAAGAGCAAATAGCAATCATGAACATGGCAATTCACACAGATTTCAATATTTCATTCAGGATCTTAGGAACATGATTCTAACATAATAGCAATCTACCTAAGCGAATCCTGAGAACATATGCACAATATCAACAACAATTAAGCAGCAGAGACAAACAACATTTGAAACTCATTTACTTAGTTCATACAAATGTCATAGGAGTATTCAAGAACATCAAACACAACTGGTTTTCTTACTTCTTTTAGGTTTTGAGTCTTAAGGTGTTTAGGGGATTAAACAAGGATTCCAAAGTAACACAAATGAACCTTCTAGATACATAAAGCTAGGAAACTATAAGCAAATTGCACATAATGTCCTAAACTTTCTAGCAACTAACACACTTGGTCATTTGATATATTTAAGCAAGATCCTCTTCAACTAATTCCCCATTAACTACAAAACCATTTCTAACAAGTATGATTTAACCAATAAATCCGTTTGATGATATAAAATTTGAATTCACTCTCCCCCTCAATCAATGACCCGTATTCTAGTTGAACCTCAACTAAAATCACGCTTAACCCCGCAACTCATCAAACAAGAACTGTCGTGAGGTTTTGTAGTCGTTGATTGAGTGACAAATTTTATGCATAATCCAAGTATAAACAAATTTCATACAACACATATTCACCAAGTGTCTCACAAATAATTTTCAGAAGAATCATAGAATGAAAACTATTTGTTATACAAAGAAGACTTCTCTTCTTTTTCAAGAAATGATGCACTGAAACGTACATCAGATCGAAGAAACATGGATATAAAGTAATCCATGCCCAGGTGAACATCACCCAGTTGAAGGAACAGCCGTCTTTTTGGCGACGTGCTTTCCCCATTTTGAAGCGCGGGTTGCTATCTGAAGTAATAGCAAGCCATTTAGACATGTTTTAACCATCCATTTTAACTTCTGCTCGAGCGTCATTTAAAGACCCGTGCCATTATTGAATGACATTTCTAAGTCCGTAAATGTTATCGATAAACAGAAGACATGCCTAGGTGAAACTATTTTTGGTCTTTTCTAATTTTTATAATTTTTATGGTTTTTCTTGGTTTTAATATTTTTCTATATACAATTAGCAAGATTTCTGTATATCTATTTACAAGATGGTATAAGATATGAACAAGTATATATATACAAGGATACGAACCAGAAACCATTACTCCTCAGCATTCTGAATCTTCTCCGCATTCATCACTTGACTTGCTGAAGAGCAATGTGAGCACTTTCAATCAGGGAATGATTCTGGCTCAACACTCTCCCCTAATTAGTGCTCTCCCCCAATCTGACAACCTCTGACGAACACCCATAATTGGAAGAAGACTTTGGATGAACGCCCGAAATATGAAGAAGTCTTTAGATAACCAAATGCATGCCGTCTTTAATCTTCTAACACTCCCGTCCTAGAGTGACTCCGTAAAAAAAAACTTAGGCAACTTTTCGGTAGTTTAAGTTGAGCCTCAACTGAAATCTAGCTTAACCTCATAACTCATCAAACAAGAACTGTCATGAGATTAGGTAAACATCAAGTTGGACTTAACCTTAAACTACGGAACAACTTGAACCTAACTTAACTCCACAACTCATCAAACAAGAACTGTCATGGGATTAAGTTAAATATCAAGTTGTAAGAAAAGAGCTCAACATTCTTGAATGTAGAGAAGACTGAAGACTCGACCTTCTTCAAGATTGCCCAATGTGGAGGAACAGAATACCAATCATCTTTATCTCACCAAATGCCTTCCAGTAACCTTACATGTAACCCATCAGCCCGCAGCATACACATGAGAAGATAACTCCCAACAGAGAATGAAGAATAGACTGACGACTCGACCTTCTTCAGTCTTTAGTATAACACCAAAGTAACAAGTTGAACCACTGATCATCTATAGAATGTATCCATATTTGGATATTAAGCCCTGATCACGTGAACCTGTTGTGCGTCCTTGATGTACACATTCTCTCTCCCCTGATGGTTACGATTAATCAGCACATAACGTAGCAGTGAAACGATAATACCAAGGTAACAAGTTGAACCATTGATCATCTACAGTATTTATCCATCCTGGATATTAAGCCCTGATCACGTGAACCTGTTGTGCGTCCTTGGTGTACACATTTCTCTCCCCCATGATGGTTACGATTAATCGGAATCATCATCATGATGTGTACATGTAGCCTGATGACGTATGCATGAAGCATTGACTAGAAACCCTTTGTTGCTGATTGAACCAGCCCGTGAGAATATGTAGATTAGCATTCCATGACCATGTTCTTCAACACCTTGATAGACGGAAGAAGTAGTGTTGGAGAACCATGGTTTGCACGACTCCTGAACTGACGTTTTCAGGAGTCGTATGACCATATCTCAATCATCACCCAACATGTAGATTAATATTCACCCTTTCCCCCCCTCAAAAATTGCATATGCCTTCCAACTGCAATTTTTGATGATTGAACTAGTGAATATGAATACCATCAACGGTAGGTAGCTCCACTTGACGGTTCTTGAAGACTAACATGTTGTTTATTCACCCTTTCCCCTCCTCAAAAATTGCATATGCCTGTCAACTGCAATTTTTGATTGAATATGTGAATAAAAGAATACTCCAATATGCGCCGATCCACTTGAAGATTGAATAAGCACGGAAAGAGCATGAATCTTGTTGATGAGAATGGCCATTAATAAGAAGACTCCTCTTCTTTTGAAGATAAAGTGCACTCAAGCGTACACTTTTCTTTTCTTTGAAGAATGAGGCCTGAACTGATGTATTCAGACGTCATTTGATGAAGAACGAGGCCTGCACTGAAGTGTACAGACGTCATTTTGATGAAGAGCGAGGCCTGCACTGACTTGTACAGACGTCATTTGATGAAGAGCGAGGCCTGCACTGACTTGTACAGACGTCATAATGTTGAAGAACGAGGCTTGAACTGCTGTGTTCAAACGTCATAATCTCTCTCTTTACAACTTCTCTCATCTAACTCGTTACCAACCCCATTATCATTTTGTCGGCTTGAAATCGTGACCACTGATGGAGAAAAACCCAATATGATGAACTTGAGCCTGAAGTAACATAACCCGAACTTGTGACTTAAACTTGTGCTAATGCGAGACAAAGAGCGGTGCAGAGACTTCGTGTAACATCGAATCCCTAAGTACTCTATACTCTTCAACCAACCAACCATCAAGTATAAGACATACATCACCTCTTGGATATCCACAACTTCGTGTGACACTGAGCACTACAACGTGACCCCTTAAAGTGATAGTTATTTTGTAATAGGGAGAAAGAAAAAAATAACTAGATATCCAAGTCCTTGTCATTATATTGAAAGCTCGAACAAGGATCTCGAAGAATCTTCATCCAACCTCCCCGACATCTTCAGATGCTAAGTACACGCACCCATGAAATTTCACTTCAGCCTCAAATAAATAATACTGAACTAACCCCGTAGTCACATCTTGTCAATTAAAAGCCTCGATCCAGCCATTTGTGATGTTATAACTGAACTTCGATAATGGTTATAACCCGATCCTGGTCAAGAGCGAATAGCCCATCATCACGGAATTTTACAAATCTATGGTTTAAACCGAGAAATAAGTTCTTTCGCGGGATTTTACAAAACCAAGAAGAAATCGTGAGACAGTAACCGATTGAATGTGGCGTGACTGATTTGGTTTTGGTGAACATCAGTTTGGGTTAAGAATATTTCGTGAGAAATACAGATCACATCACAACTTTTAACACCTTTGGCCAACTAACCAACCTTGTACAAAGATTAGTGACCACTCGATGAAGAAAACCCGATACACCAATACTGAAAATTGAAGAATAAATCCCCAAATTTGTTACTTAAGCTTGCACTAATGTTGGAAGAACGGTGTAGAGAATTAATGCTCCAAGCAGATCTCTAAGTGCACAATACCCAACCAAAGTATGAGACATTAACACCTCTTGCGATTATCGACATCGTCATTGACGTGTGACACTGAGTACTCCAATAACTCTTAAGTGATAGTTACCCCGACTGCTGGTAACTAGATAACCCAAGTCTTCAACTTAAATTTTAAGCACGAGCAAGTTATCATTGAAAGTCATGCATCCAACCAACCCCGACTTCAAGATAAAATAAGTAGACGCCTTCGTGAAATTCAGCTTCAATCTCAAATAAGGAATACCAAATGAACTTCGTGATCATCTTGTGCTGTTGACTAGTCAAAAGGAAAAGAAACATGCGCAAATTCTTAGAAGTGCCCAAGACTCATAGTCAGTCCTATCAACCAAGGCTGTCTGATCCAGCTACTTGGATGTGGAATAGTTGTCGTACTGTGTACAGGATTTTATGGTTCTTGAGATTTATCTGAGAAATAAATTCAAGAACTAACTGCACAACAGTAAGCTTCAAACTGCTATAGACTGAACCACTGAATCCTGAATTGCTACGATCTGACCCGCTGTAACCGACACTGCTAAGATCCAAACCGCTGGAGACTGAACCGATACGATCTGACCCGCTGTAACCGGAACCGCTAAAATTCACATCGCTGGAGACGGAACTTCTAGGAAACTTGCGATAATTCTCCCCCTCAAAAAGGACATGAAATGACCTTTTTGCCAAAGCTGAGAGTCCGTGATGTTTGTGAATTTGTCAGGCACAAAACATGGAAAGAGACAAATGAAACTACTGCAACGAAGATGGTGATTAAGACTCTCTTGTAGTAACCCCTTGCTTTCCTCATCATCAATGGTTTAGTAGATTAACAATTCATTGAAGCTCGTAATATGCCAAAACCGCTTGATGAAATGCATATGACTTTAACGTGAGTAAAAGGTTAAAACATGTCTCCAAACAAATCACCTCTTGTCTTTAAGCCTGACTACCTCTTGAGAAGATCTTGAACAACAATCACATTAGAAGCTTGAGAAACAACAATCACTTGAAGAAGCTTGATAAAGAACAAGTCAGCGACTTAAACTTGCACTAAATTATGAATTAGAACCTATATTGAGCACAACAACGTAACTCCTTTAAATATAGGTAGTGATATATACCCAACCTTCCATCCTTAATTGTATATATCCACTTCATGAACATCCAAGTCTAATCACCTTAAATTGCAAATTGTGATTTAGAACCTATATTGAGCACAACAACGTAACTCCTTTAAATATAGGTAGTGATATATACCCAACCTTCCATCCTTTATTGTATATATCCACTTCTTGAACATCCAGGTCTAACCACCTTAAATGCGCTCAAGCAAGGGTCAACAAACATCGTGCATCCATCCACCCCGAGATGTTTGTGACACTAAGTACACCAACCCGTGAATTAACAAACCACCCAAGTTACCATAATTTCCCAATTCCTGCAGATCTTGAAGCACAAACTTATCCCGAAAAAAATAGCCAAACCCCGTAAGTTATATTATGTCAAAATCCAAGTCCCGCCTACTTGTCCAAAATTGATTAGACGGGATTTTACTACTCTTGAGATTTAAACCGAGAAATCGAATCATTCGCGGGATTTTCTAAAATCTACAAGAGAAACCGTGAAATCAACAAGAACGACCAAGAGAGAAGTGCAATACTGATTTTAGAAATTCAAGTCACAGGAGTCAAATCACAACTTGTTCAGATCGCAACAAGTCAAGTCACAGATTGTCAATTTGCAACAAGTCCGATTGCGATCAACCAAATCACAATTTGTCAGATCGCAAGTGTCAACTCACAACGTCAAATCGCAACTGGTCAACTCACAATCAGTCAACTCGCAACAAGTCAAAATGCAACTTGACAATTCACAATTAATCAAATAGCAATTTGTCAACCGTAACTCAAATTGCAAATATCAAATCGCAGGTTCAAATAGAACAACGCTGCCAAATCCACAACTCTTATCTCACGTTGACATTCATACACCCAATTACTAGCCGTGACGTGAATATCCTTGCGAGATTATATACGACCAAAGTCTCACTCATATAGCCAAACACTTATAAAAAATTGTGAATCCAAAAAAAATACTACACTTTCGTCCACTAACTAGTCGAACTAGCTAAGTCCTGTTATGTTCAATTCACAATCGTCCATAGTGATATCAGTTCAATAAGCTCAGCCCAAGTCTTGTGATTAGACAGCCCAGTCACGATTTAAGCCCAATCCATATTTAACCAATAACCAATAGACCAAATCCATATTTGCTTATTAAAGCACCTTGGGCCCAAAGTAACCAATAGACCCAATCCATACCAAGGTGTATGCATTTCTAGACTGTGACCTGAATGCGTTTTTTTTTTTAAATATCAGTCACATTGTATCACGTGATTGTTGCATTAGTTATCACATCTTATTAAAAGATATTGTCACAAGGTGCCAAAAATGCGTATTTTTTTTTTTTAAATATCAGTCAACGTACACAATGCTACTTCATCAGTTCATTGTAACACACCACAAACCGACAAACTGGCAAAGTTAAAAGAGGGTTTCACGTGAAGTCCGAGTCACACTGTCTTCAATTCAACATCACGTGATCTTTTGTCCCTTTGTGCCCAATAAAGAAAGTGAGTTTGTCCTTGGTATATTCTATTTTTCAACGCCACATTTGAGAATATAACACATTTGAAGAGTTAAACCCACAAACCGCATTCCTTTTGACTGACAATTCACGTGATTGTCAGCAATTATTTTCATGCCACAAAGCGACAAAATGTGATACAAGTCGCATGCATTCTTAGAACACAAACTACTAGTTTGTAAAAAAACACAAACCGCATGCATATGCACCCACTTATCTTTATCAATACACGTCACAACCAATGTACCTTTTTGCCAGTTTTGGATAAATTCCAAACTGCACCCAAAGTACCCACAAACCGCATATATGAATATTCATACAAACCGCGTCCATGAAAAAAAAAACTAGACAAACCGCGTGAACGATAAAACCAATATTATAGACACAAACCGCATCAATGAACACCCTTCCAACAAGTACACAAACAGCTTCAAAAACCAAAAAAAACCCAGCCAAAGAAATCCATGAGCTGTTATTCACAATAACTGCTCGAACCAACAAAAAAAAACCACCACAAAACATACGCACTGAATCACCATGAACTCATACGGAGCTTCATCGGCATCTTACGATTCATCAAAAACGAAGAGACAAGCGATACCGTCAGCAGATCCGAGCAACTTGACCTTCAAAACCCCCGAGAAAACCATCTCGTGCGCCTTGTAGACCTCTCACGCGCCGTCAAACTCTTAGTTCTTGTGAGATTTGAGAAAAGGTTTTTTTAATCAGTGAGATGGGTTTTATTAATAATCGGATGAAGATGGTGAAATGATGAATTTAATAAACGTGATGAGATTGGGTTTTTCAGTGAGATGGGTTTTTCAATGTTTTAATAATGTGATAAGATGAGATGAATGACTGATTATAAAACGTGAGACATTGGGATAAGATGACATCATAAGAAACAAACACAGTAGAAACAATAATATGAACACATAATACACCACTCACCTCAACTATTAGACATCAAGTCCATTTGAACTAAATTACATGTGGTTTTGTGAGTGCTAGAGCCCAAAATCAGTAAAGCCCAAAAACTAAGTTCATCAACATGTAACCAGGTAAGTTAAACAGCTTGATCAAAGTGATTCGAACAAAAAAATATGAGTAACACAGTTTGTGTAATATGATTCGAACAAAAACAAAAAAAAGAAACCGACACACAATCAAACCGAACCTAACCATGGCTCTTGATACCAATTGTCGGAAATAACCATCTTGATTGTGTGGATCTATTCGGGTGGTCTTGATTCATGAAAGATCAAGAATCCCATTGTGAGTTAGATGTTAGAGAGAAGTTAGAGAGAGGTGGGAGACTCTTTGAGAGAAAACTGTAAATGTTAGATTAATGTGTGAAGAGTTCCAACCCTTCCCAAGTGTGGGAAGGGGTATTTATACTTCTACATATTGGTGCCCCTAGTGGGCTGTGGAGTGAGCTGACAGTGGGGAAAGCCCCGACCCACTCCACAAATATAAATACGACTAATACTATTAATACTAATACTAATACTACTAAGCTAATATATATAAGCCTACGAGCTATATAAATGCTAATTAGATGCTCGGGGTGACCGAGCCTTCATATGAATATTTATATTCCTAACACTCAGCTAGACACAGAGGTTATCAATGCACTAATAAAAGTCACCAAAGACATCAACATATAAACTTTAATTAATGGGAAAGCAATATTAAGGGGAGTGCATGATTTTCCGTAGTCACATGACACAAGCCCATCAATCCTGATGAATTAAAGTGTACTAATACAATAAAACAAAACTACTTAATGAATTGAATACATGCAGGACCTTCTTACAGCTCTTGTATCTTCGTTTAGGTGTGTCTTGTGCTGCTTGGTCGTCTGAATTCGGCTCTAGGGTTCTTCTGTCTTCGGTCTTCGAGTTAAGCTAAAGGTCTGAGAGCCCGAAATTCGTCTGGCCTTGGGGTATTTATAGTTTCTGTCTGAGGGGTCGATGCGGCGCATCTAGTTGATAGATGCGGCGCATTGACTTAACTTCGCGTGGGGTCCAAGATTAATATATTCAGTTATATTCGTACACCGTCTTCAGATGCGGCGTATCTTGGTCTTTGTATGCGGCGCATGTACTTGGATTGTAACTTGTGAAAACTTGATAGTGATACGCCGTATGTTAGAAGTATGTTGCGGCGTATCTGGAGTAGAACGAGCTTGATCTTCTGGATTTCAGTAGGCTTTTGACATCTTGCTTGTTTTGCTCCATAATTAATCCAAAATCGCCAAGTTTCACATAATGCTTGTTTTTACCTGAGAATTACTAAAGTAAACGTTAATGTATCGATTCTCATAGATAATATAATAAAACAAGTCAAATAAACAGGATAAATGATGATAATAAAATGTACTTATTTGAGTTCATCAAATATCCCCCCACTTGAACTTTACTTGTCCCCAAGTAAACCTTAGAATTAATCGTATGAAAATGTATCCTAAAAGATATTAGGATTTATTTTTATATTTAAGCACGTATTCGTTTTGTCATAATCACACAACCAAACACTTAACGAAGTAGAAACCAAAATAATTTTTAATGTAAAACAATTCTAAATCGTTTAGTTGCTTAGTCGTGACGAATATTCTATCATAGGCTTGGCAAGTATACGCATCTCCCCCACTAAAGCCAAGGAATAACAAGTCTAAAGCGGTAAAAAGGGTTTGTTGGTTAAGGGTTGATCATCCTTTTTAATCTCTATCGATCTCATATCCCAGAAAAGGCGACAAAATCACAAATACATGATCGAATCCACGACCACGATACTTGCAATTGCTCAAATCCTTAACTCGAATAGGTTAAAGATAGGACCAAGTAATCTTCACCAATAATATTATATCAAAAAGGGCGACAAAATCATAAATACATAGCCGAATCCACGACTACGATACTTAAGATTGCTCAAATCCCTAATCTCAATAAATCAAAGGTTTGGATGAAGAATGATATAGGGTATGGATAATATTTGGGATACAAATTGGTGTAAAATGAAAAATAAACAAAATAGATAAATTAAAATCCTAAGTGTGGTTAGTCACTTTCCCAACCATCCCATGAATAAGACTCATATCATTGAATAACTCACGCTTTAACACTTGAAACACACGCTTTAGGTAGACACGAATTATACTCAACAAAATCTCAATCAAAGAATAACCTTAGTTGGCGTTCCCATAACGGCCAACTCCCATTCAATCCATAAATATAATATACAACAAATAGTGGTGATATCACCCACTTAATACAAAACTTTACATAAGTTGGTTAAAACAAACTTCCAACTTTTCCTTTTTCTTTTTCTTTTCTATTTTTTTTCCATTTTTTTTTTTTGACATCAACATATATATATGTGTAAAATTTCACAACTTTACTATCACTATCTTTCCGGATAATTTTTCCATACTCTTCATACTTTCAGAAATAACTGTAATAGCGAAAGTAGCAAACACACGAAAAATAAACTCAAAGTTATACAATATTTACTTTCATACCAATTGCATTGTGCAATTTCCTGACCTAACCAAAGATAATGAATTACGCACGCGAACACAGGTAATGTAAGGAAACACACTTTGCCTAAAGCAATTAACCACGGATTTTAATCTACAGGGTAGGCTAAGGTGTAAGGGTGTATCAAAACATTATAACAAAGGTGTAAGAAACGAAAGGAATGGCTCTGAGTGTTTTTCTAGGGGTATCTTACTCTAAAAGTGAGAGTAACGAAGGGTTTATACGGGGGTTAACTAACCAGTGTAGTTAGTTAATATCACATAACATATAAATGCTATTTAGGTGTAATCCTAGAAATTTACCAATTTAGACAAGTCATTCCAATTATATAGATAATACTTATTATGGTGGTCTCGAATAGTATACAAGCCAAGTTCTAAAGTTTACAAGTCACCGGCACACTCATAGATTTGTGAATTTTGATAAGTTCACAATTTTTGGAAATAATGTTATGTGTGCAGCTATGTAATTTAGACTTTAAACAAAAGCATGCTATAAAAATGTTAAAATTTAAGCATATTAAGTATATTTTAAGCATATTTTGAAAAAGTTTAGGACAAGTAAGTGTTCTAATTCTCCAATCCTCCCACTTAAGTTAAACAACGTCCTCGTTGTTTGTGTCAAAGATTAAAAACTGGAAAATAAAAGAATTAGAACAGAAAAACTCCCCAGAGATTTGCTCGGTATGATCCTCCATTATTTGTATAAGAGCAAAAATCAACTTTCTTGTGGATGAGAATGTTTAAGCTTCAAAAATGATGTATCCACAAGAATGCAGGAATCTATAATACCATTCAGACTTTAACACACCTGAGTTAAGAAGGTTCAAACTTGCATAATACATTAGTAGTTAGTAAAAATAAAACCTAAAAATTTAAATTGTAAATCATCAGGTCAGTCGATACGCCGTATCTTATGGAAGAAGATACGCCGTATCGAGCCTGGAATAAATACGAATCAGAATAGAAGATGCGTCGCATCCTTAACCAGGGATGTGCCGCATTAAAATACTGACAGAAAGTTTTAAAGTCAAAAATAAAAATGCTGAAAATGAAATAGGATATGACCAGTGCAGGTGATGCGTCGCATCTTATGATGGAGATGCGCCGTATCTTCTGCAGGTCTGACAGACTCGACAGAGAACAGAAAAGTAAAAATTTTATTTCCGGGTTTTCTCCCAGTCAGAACTTGTCTTTATTCCAGAGTCTTCAAGTTAGACTCACGTTCAGCTCCTTATTTTGTTCTTGTTGCGTGCCATCCTTCTTCTTTCATCTGAAAGATGTTACCATATAGCTCCGCAACATTTTCTTCCGTTCGACTTAATCTGATATATTTTTTGGTCTTCGTCGCGACATATTCCTCATCAGGTCCCAAAGAGTATTTGATGACTTTAATTTTTTCAGAAATTATCATGGGTGGGTTATTATAAGTTATCCCAAGTAGTTGACATTTTCTCTTGATCAATTCTTCTTCGTCTCTATCAACAAACTTGAAATAAGGATCCTCATTCAAATAGTCATCAAGTTCATCAATCAATTCTCCTCGCGACTTATTGTTATTATCATAGGGATCATAATTAACCACGTTAAAGGATTGATAATAATCTTGAATCTCATCCCACTCTCTTTTCAATTCCCATTGCAAGCGTCGACTAAGTCTTGAGTAATCATCAAATTTTCTTTGCACCCATTCCCAGAAAGTAGTATTCGATGCTCCATTTAGTTCTTTTAAGTATTTGATTCTACCTCTTTCTTGTAAAGCCTCTGCTCTACGAGGGCAGTCTTCAACTTTTTCATACCAATCGTCGTCTTCAAAGTATACATCGTTTCCAACCCGTTTCATACCAATTATACTTCCCCCATTGCAGGTTCCATCATTCTTCCAATCACAGGTTGGCCACTCACTACTTCCATCCTTGAAACGGAAAGGTTTACAAGTGTGATTAATATGCCCAAATTCCCATGGTTTATCCCAAACCCATGGTATTTGGTCATTCCATTCGTAGTACCAGGTGTTTTTGAACTCATCATAAGTTTTGAATCCCGGTAAATCTCCAGTTAGCACATCAGTGTCGATTTGGAGAAGGTAATTAAATTCTTTGAACTGTTTGCACAAGGGTGTCTAATTGATGTAATATATTTTTATTTTTGAGTCCAAAGAAATTGTAACGAATACAATTCCCCCGGGTCGTTCTCCCAACGAAGGTTTGACGGCGAATAAGTCGAATCGGAGTCGTGAAAATGTGAAGTGAATAATTGAACGTGATAATTTTTTTTTTGTATTGATTACACTAAAATATGGAAAATTAAAATCAACAATCTACGCTATTAAAATAAATGCACACAAAAAGAAATCAAATAATGCAAATCCCGGGCTAATCCCGAGATTTATAAAACTAATAGTGAATTTATACTAAAATGAAAAAAATAAAAACCTAAGGGACTGAAATTGAAATTTATTAAAACTGATTTTATAAAAGAAATTTAAGAAAATAAAAGTTTTGTAAAAGCCGAGGGACTAAAATGGTAAAAACTGAAACTTATTTTAGAACTTATAAAAGACAGGGACTAATTTAGCCAATTACCAAACTGCTTTACAACTAAAAACTAACCAGTCCCGATTTTTAACTTTAACATAAATTACAAGGACTAATAATGACAAACTGAAACTTATTTTTGTTTTCTTTTCTTTTTATTATTTAAAAACAAGATTAAACTAATTAAATGCAAATAAAATAGCAAACTGACTTCAATAAATCTAAAATTTTAATAGAAATTCTAAAAACTGATTAACTTTTGATGAAAAATGAAATAAACACCCAAATAAGCACAAACTTGCTGAAACAGCTTATTGGGAATAAGCCAAAAAGCAAGAATTAAGCAAATGAGCTCCAAATAGTACCAAAAGCTCAGGAAACTTAAACACACCACAATAAACACAAAGCAACTTTTGGAAACACAAAAAGCACTTAGAATAAGCTGAATAAGCACTAATGACAGTACACTAAATTGACAGAATACTCAGCCTAAGTACCCTACTTTGAGCAGTCAATTAAGCAGTAAAATAAGCCAATTTTGCAGACTTTATGGGGGCAAAAGTGAGACCACCAAGCAGAGAACACAAAAAACCAAAAAGCCCTAATTCTATAACACCAATTGAAGTCTAATTTGGTCCTAGTTCAGCTGACAAAAAAAACTGGTTAACATGTATATGTGCAGGATTTTGACTATTATAAGTGCACTAAAACTTTGACTAAATCGAATTTTACTAGTCTAAATCTATTTCTATATGTTGTTTAATGATAATAAAGCACTAAAAACATAAGCACAATCACAAAACACACAGATTGAACAATAGCAATAAGATCAGTTGGCATTATCACACATTAAAACCAAGTAGACATGCAATTTTGACTTTTTGTTATAAAACCTACCAATTTTATGCTTGTTCTAACTATTATAGGCCTAAGGTAAACTACTTATGCAGAATCTACCTCAAACAAACAGCAAGAACACCTAGATTAAACCTGATCCAAACACCCCTTAACTTGCAGATTTAAAAGCAAACTCAGATTCAGCAACAATCACTTATCCATATCAACCAAACATCATTCAAATATACCAAAGGAACTCAGAATAACAACATTCAACAACAATAACTCAGCAAATATCAGATCCACAGGTTTTGACTTAGACAGAAGCAAAATACTAAACAGATTCAATAACAAACAACTAAACAATGGTCAAATACACTAAAATAAGCTAGATCTAATCAAACAAGCAGCAATCAAACATAAATCAAACAGATATAAGCTAAATCTAACAGATCTACACTAATATTATTGAGAGGAACCAAAAATAAGCAAAACTCACTTGTGCAACTCTCCCTCAGCCATAATTGAGGGAGTTCACTATGCTTGCCTGTCTTTAGACAGGCTAGGAGCTTCCAAATCTCCCCTAGACTATCACTCAAAGCTGATTTCACCCATGATCAAACTCAGTCTGACTTTGTTTGACTTTTTTGTAATTTTTGTGGAAAATGAAACAAATCAAGCTCACACAAGCTAGAAAGCTTTATGAGCTTGTTAAATCTAAGAAAAGAGCTTAAATGTAAGATGGAATTTGAGTAATGAACAACATTTTTTTTTATTTTTTAGAATTTTCTGGTTTTGTCAATATGAAATAAACAGACTGAAATGATAATCTAAAACAATCTAACAATAACTATTCTGAACTGAATAAGCAGTAAATGAAATTACAATAAAACTAAATAAGAAAATAAGCCAAATGGAAATTAAACTAGATTTTTATTAATTCAAAAGCTGAGTACAAAATTGAAAAAGGAAATTACAATTCATAAAAATAAATTGGCAGCATTTCATTACACTAAAAACTACATACATAAATGAGAAAAATCCTCTCCTATTTATAAGCTTTAGCCGAACCTTCTGGGTCTTGCCACCTTGGCAATCCGCGTGCTATCTCAGCCTTTATCCACCCTTAGATCATCTTTTGCTATCCACAGCCATTGGATCAAGCTAGATGAGGTGTTCGGACCAATCATGGCCTGCCACGTAGCCGTTCATGCGCTTCTTCCCATTCTGACACCTCAGATATCTTCTAGAAGGGCCAATGATTGACCAAGATACCCTTAATTGCTGTGAATTTGTACGGTAAAGGTTTTAGGGTTGTGGTAAATAGTGAAAATGGGGGAAAGGGGTGAAATTGGGGAGCGTTTATTTTAGTGAGAGAGAAGGGTGTGTTTTTATTTTTATTTTTTTTTATTTTAACTTTTGACCGAATGAAATGGGGTTTGACTGAAGTGGAAGTAGTATTTGATATTTTTCTTTTGACATAAAGTTGACCGGGGTTAATTTTATTATTATTGGGTCGGGTATGGACTAAATAGGTGGTTGGGTTGATATTTTAAAGTGGGTTGGGTAGTGTGGGATTTAGTTTATTAAATCCGGATAGTAAGTTAATGGTTTAAGGTTTTGGTGATTTTGGTTTAACAAATATTTAAGGACCAAAGTAGTTAAGTTTGAAATTTCAAGGACCTTTTCTGCCTTTTTCCAAATGTTGATCCAAGGGCTGAATTTGACAATCTCTGAAAATATGAAGGACCTCGGGTTGACTTTGACTTTATTGTGTCCCGGCATCGGCTAAAAATAATACTTCCATATCTCGTGCTCGGTTTCCCGGTCTTTGCTTGATTTTTGTCCTTTTCTTTGATATCCGTGCCTGCACATATAAAAACACAAAAACACAATATATTTGGCATTTTGGTCGGGTTTTTGGTCTATTTGGGTCCGGTTTTGGTCAAGAAAAGGTATGTGTTTAAGCACATACCAAATTCCCCCAGACTAAGCTATTGCAATGTCCTCATGCAATGTTATAAAAACACGTTTTCGAAACCGAAAATTTCTAATCTCTTTTTACTAACTTTGAGAAGTAGCAAAATTTTCAAAAGAGATCAAGAAATCTTAAGTTCTAAAAACTCCCCATTTTTCCTTTTATTCTATTTTTGTATTTTTCTTATTATTCAAGTGACGGCTTTGTTGACAATCATTATCTAACGATAATTTTAAGGGTCATAGAGTAGAAACACAACTCATAGAGGAGTGACCATAAGGATAAAATTCATCGTCCTTGATTTTTCACATGCTCCCAAACTAAGCTTATAAACGAGATCACAACCTACTTAGAGATTAGATGCCAACACTACTCATGGAAGTTACTTGTGTAAGAACCTCTTGCTCCCATTTTCTTATTTTTGTTTCTACTTATTTTATTTTTGTGAGAGAAATGAATTTCTTCATAATCTTCTCGTTTTCATAATTATTAGTCCGACAAAAATACCAAGTTTAAAACGCTAAGTAGTTTTCCATCTTCTTGCGAGAAAGTTTGCCTTAAAAATGAGGTCCAAATCAAGGTTATTACATACATCAAAGACTAAAGAACTCATACAAACATGTAGACATAAGTTGTGGAGAAACATCACGTGCACCTCATGTGACCGATCTAGGGTCATTCACATGCACCTCACGTGCCATCAACTTGTCTAACATATTAAGCACAAAATCCATACATCTCAACATACACATTTTTTTTTTTTTTTTTTTTTTTTTAACTCAAACTTTTCTTCACTCAATAACTTAATACCACGGGATTACCGGGTGTTTCCAAAACATCAAACATACAACACTTATGACATAGTAACCCTTAGAAAACGAACCTTCACGGTTTAAATCCAAGACCTTACCGCCTTTAGAAGTAAGGATCCAAGGTCCGATCTCAATCCGAAATCTAAGAGCACTTTACAACTTATTCACTTAATACGGGACCTTGATGTGTACCCAATCTTTAGAGCAAAAATTCTTTTAAGAAGATGGAGAACTAAATTTCGTTCTAAACCTAAATATCTTTAATTATTTATACAATATATGGGGTGAAACAATTTTATGGGAGCAAAAGGCCACAAGTACCTACGACGAGCTCTAAAGAGAACCAACTACTCCACGTTTGGCATCTAACTTCTAAATAAATTCTATCATTTCTCGCTCTTCGCACATTTAAAAATCTCAAATAATGAAATTGGCGAATACTTAGCCGATAATCAGCCACGCATATATAAAGTCAGTTACAGAAACTTGCAAATTCTTGAAAAGAATTCGCGTTTTCTAGCTCCTTATGTAAAAGACTAGCGAAAGCTTTAAAGCCATGCATGTATAAAGTCAAGTACGGGAACTTGCAAAAGAGCAGCTCCTTGTGTACAAGACTAGCACAAGCTTTTATGATCATCATTGGTTAAGGGAACAAGCTAGGGCTCAACACGCCCGGTCAAGTCAAAATTTTATTCCTACTCTACCCAGCGGAAAGTCAACAAAAAAAATCAAAACTTATTATATTTTTGCACAAAATTTTTTAAATTTTCTCTCTTTCTTTTTTTTTTTTTTTTTTTTTTTTTTTTTTTTTTTTTTTTTTTTGATTTTTTCAATTTTGGAGGAAAAACGGGGTTGCATGAGAAAACAGCAAAAATCAAATCGCAAGATTACCCCCCCCCCCAGACTAAAACGAGACATTGTCCTCAATGTCTTAAAGGTACGGGTATCCCTACAAAAATCTAAGGCCGTTTATTAATTATGCCAAAAGATAAATGTAAAACGATAAGATTTTGGATATTGGATAAGCAGCGGATGATGAAACTCGAGTAGCGTGAAGGAAACTACGAGCACAAGAGTCTTCATCATCGGGCATTCCTGGACACAGCACAGAAAAACAACGAGGCACAAGATATGGAAGAGGATCCCCTCCTCTTTATTAAGAAAATAGAAAGAAGATAAATGGATAAGCATGGGGTGCCTCCCACGAAGCGCTTGTTTTTGTTAACCGAGTCACATGAGCTTGACTCGACCCCGAATTTATTTGTCCATGGGGAAAGTTTGGAGATCCGGGACAACCATGGATGGTACGTCCCCTCCAAAATAGTGCTTCAACCTATGACCATTCACCTTAAAGTTTGGACCGTCATTTTGAGCTAACTCGACGGTTCCATATGGAAAAACTTGAGTGATGGTGAATGGCCCAGACCAGCGGGTTTTGAGTTTGCCCGAGAAAATCTTTAGCCGAGAATTGAAGAGGAGGACTTGATCACCAACATTGAAAATGCGGTTTTTAATCTTAGAGTCATGAATCCTCTTTGTTTTCTCTTTGTAGATCAAAGAATTCTCGTAGGCTTGATCCCGAAGCTCATTTAATTCATTAATTTGGAGCTTACGGTGATCACCCGCGGTCTTAAGGTCAAAATTGGCATGTTTCAAGGCCCAATATGCCTTATGCTCGAGCTCGATGGGTAGATGGCAAGCTTTTTCGTAAACCAGCTTGTAAGGAGTACACCCGATGGGTGTCTTGAAAGCAGTTCGGAAAGCCCATAAAGCATCATCTAATTTATCGGCCCACGAGGCTCGATTTTCACCAACGGTTCTTTCAAGGATACGTTTCAATCCACGATTCGAAACCTCGACTTGTCCGCTTGTTTGCGGGTGATACGCGGTAGAGAGTCGGTGAGTGACACCATACTTGAGCATAACTTTTGCAAATTGATCATTGCAGAAGTGAGTACCGCGATCACTGATTATAGCACGAGGAGTTCCGAATCGGGAGAAGAGATTTTTCAAGAACTTAACAACCACTCGGGCGTCGTTAGTGGGGAGCGCTTTAGCTTCAACCCATTTTGACAAGTAGTCGACGGCCACGAGGGTATACTTATTCCCTCGTGAAGACGGGAATGGCCCCATGAAATCGATGCCCCACACGTCAAAAATCTCACAGACTTGAATTGCATTTTGAGGCATTTCGTCTTTTTGAGAGATTTTTCCTTGACGTTGGCAAGAATCACATGATTTTACCAAGTTGTGGGCATCGCGGTAGATTGTCGGCCAATAGAATCCAGAATCAAATATTTTTTTAGGGGTGTAGCTGGCACCATGATGTCCCCCTGTGGGTCCATTATGGCAAGCGTTGAGGATGTCAACGACTTCTTGGCCATGCACACACCGTCTTATCACTTGATCGGCACATATCCGGAATAAGTAGGGGTCGTCCCAAAAGTAATGTTTAACATCTTTGAAAAACTTCTTTTTCTGCTGGGACGACATCCCTTTTACCACAAAATTCCCCGCATGGTAATTTGCGTAGTCAGCAAACCATGGGGTACTCGGATCATTCTTTAAAGATATCTTCCCAAGTGTCTCGAGAGGAAATGTTTCGGTTATTTCCTTTTTCTCGAGATCACTTTGATGGGGATTTTCAAGTCTGGACAAATGATCAGCGGCTAGATTCTCTGCTCCTTTTTTATCACGAATGATAATATCAAATTCCTGGAGCAGAAGAATCCACCGAAGTAATCTCGGTTTAGCATCTTGTTTTGCTAAGAGATACTTGAGAGCAGAATGGTCCGTATACACTATGCTTTTTGATAAGACAAGATACGGTCTAAATTTCTCAAAAGCGTAGACAACGGCCAACAACTCTTTCTCAGTAGTAGTGTAATGAGATTGAGCGTCGGTCATTGTCTTGCTAGCATAGTGTATCGGTTGGAAGTATTTTGACTTGCATTGCCCCAGGACTGCACCGATAGCATAATCGCTTGCATCACACATTAGCTCAAAGGGCAAGTCCCAGTCGGGGGCAACCAAGATCGGTGCTTCGGTTAACTTCTGTTTGAGAACCTCGAATGCTTCGATGCATTCGGAGAGAAGATGAACGGAGCATCTTTTTCAAGAAGATGGGTCAGAGGCCGGGCGATTTTTGAGAAGTCTTGAATAAATCGTCTGTAGAAACTGGCATGACCAAGGAAACTACGGATTCCTTTAACGGTAGTGGGATGAGGTAGCTTAGCGATAACATCGACTTTAGCTCGATCGACCTCAATCCCAGATTTGGTAATCTTATGGCCGAGGACTATGCCCTCTTTAACCATGAAGTGGCACTTCTCCCAATTTAGAACAAGATTGGTGCTTTCACACCGTTCAAGCATTTTCTCTAAATGGGAGAGGCACGAGGAGAAAGAATTTCCATAAACCGAGAAGTCATCCATAAAGACCTCCATCGTCGTCTCGATCATATCATGGAATATGGCCATCATGCACCTTTGAAACGTGCCCGGAGCATTGCACAAGCTGAAAGGCATGCGTCGGTAGGCAAATGTTCCATAAGGACACGTGAAGGTGGTCTTTTCCTGATCTTGGGGATCAATTGGTATTTGAAAATACCCGGAAAAGCCATCGAGAAAACAATAGAACTCATTTCCCGCCAAACGCTCAAGCATTTGGTCCATAAACGGTAATGGGAAATGGTCTTTACGGGTAGCATCGTTGAGTTTTCGGTAATCGATACACACTCTCCATCCGGTGACGAGACGTGTGGGAATTAACTCATTTTATTCGTTTGTTATCACGGTCATTCCACCCTTTTTAGGCACACAGTGGACGGGACTAACCCATGAGCTATCCGAGATCGGATAAATCATCCCTGCGTCAAGGAGTTTAATAACTTCCTTTTCTATGACATCATGGATTTTTGGGTTAACCCGTCTTTGTTGCTGAACAGCAGGTTTGAAGTTATCTTCGAGTAAGATCTTGTGGGTGCAGAATTTAGGGTCAATACCCTTTATGTCGGAGATCTGCCAAGCAATGGCACTTTTATGCTTTTTAAGCACGTCTAAGAGTTTTGTCTTCTCCTCATCTTTGAGAGCTTTTGAAATGATGACGGGAAATGTATCGGAATCTCCCAAGAAAGCATATTCAAGATGAGGAGGTAAATCCTTGAGCTCAAGCTCCGGAGGATTTTCAATAGACAGCTTAATTTCCTTAACGTCGGCCATTTTAAGGTCCATCGGAGGGGAAAAAGGGGTAGGGTGTTCATTCAAAAGTTGTTCAAGCATAAGAATATCCCCCTCCGGATCATAATAAGAATCATCATCTTCCGGTGAAGAAGATGTGTCGGTAGCAAGAAACTCATTGACCTCTTCCAAAAAGAAATCACCTCCTTCAAACGGAGTGAGGGACGGGGAAGAGTCGGAGATGATCGGTGAAGAAATAGTAGACGAAGAAGAATCATCAATAGAGGTAGAAGAAGAATCCAAAGTGGGATTGCCACTAGCAAAACCGAGAATCTCTTGAGCATACTCCTCCGTAGTAACGTCAATAATATCAATACGGTTTACGGACATGCAATTATCGTTGGAGGAGTATCTCGCGGTTTGATCCAAATCGAAAGTCACGGCTTCATTACCAACTCGCAAGGTAATCTCTTCATCATAAACATCAATCAACGCGCGCCCGGTTCTTAAGAATCCTCTCCCGAGAATGAGAGGAACTCGGGATCGGCATCAAAATCGACAATCACAAAATCAGCCGGAAAATGGAACTTTCCCACATTAACGTAGACATCTTCGGCTATTCCAATTGGTCGAGTAATTGATCGATCCGCAAGCTCGAGAGTCATCCGGGTCGGAGTGAGAGCGGGGAGAGATAATTTTTCCCAAACGGACTTAGGCATTAGGTTAATGCTAGCGCCAAGATCGGCCAAGGCGAAACATTGAACCATCCCCGGAAAATTGCACGGAATAAGGAACTTTCCGGGATCTCCAAGCTTTTCCGGAAGCTTTTTGAGGAGAACCGCGGAACATTCTTCATTTAACGGGGTTGTTTTTGCCATCTCAAACAATTTATCTTTGTTGCTCAGCAAATTCTTCACCATCGATGCAAACTTCGGCATTAAGAGAGCAGCATCCGCGAAGCTAATTTCGAAGCTCATATCTTTAAAGATTTGGTAGAATTTCTCCATCTGATGCGTATTCTTATCATGGTGCTTTTGTTCATCAAGTCGCGACGGATACGGAAGTTTTATCTTAACGGGAACCTCTTGTTCAAAATCAACTTTCCCTTTTCCTTTTGACGATTGGACAACCGGAGGTTGGATGTCTTCGGTCCTTCCGTTATTAGTAGGAAGTGCCGTATCCGTTGCCACCTCGGTTTCACGGGCGACTACCTTGGGAGGAAGAGAAGAAGAGGTAGTCGGAGCCGTAGGTCCATCATAAAAAACACCACTACGTGTTGTGATCGCCTTAACGTCGCCCCTCGGGTTTGCGATCGTGTTGCTTGGAAGAGAAGTAGTACCCGAGCCCGAGGGTCGATCATTTAAACGTTTCTTAATCTCACTCATTTCCTTAGTTAACAACTCTTGAGTTCTCATCATATTTTGATTTTGAAGCATTAATTGTCGAAGAATCTCATCCGAGGGTGACGGATTTGGAACAACATTTTGATTTTGATTAAAATTTTGCCCTCGGTTGTTGTTATTGAAACCTTGATTATGAAAATTTCCTTGATTTTGATTCATATTTCCTTGATTAGTATTGAAATTCCCATAAAAATTCCCTTGATTTTGATTTCCTTGAAAACCCCGGTTTTGATGTTGATTATAACCATTGTTTTGAAAACCATTATTTGCACGATTTTGATTATTGTTAACTTGATTACGGTTTTGACCTTGATTTTGACTTTGATTATTGAATCCCGGTGGTGGTCCAAGTGAATTGTTTGAACGGTAGCTAAGGAGATTACGATCACCTTGGGGTTGGTAACCATTACCACCCGAATTAGTAGCATACACATTCTCGTGTCCATAAGCCCCGGTGGCCGGACACTCGAAATAAGAATGAGGACCACCACATATTTCACAACCATGGTTAATAACATTGACTTGATTGGGTGTTTTCTCAATAACAAATGAATCGAATCTCTTATTAAGTGCGGCGAGAGCATTCATAACTTCTTCATTGTTCTTACTACTAGCACTAGACGTTTGAAGCTTGCTCCTTGAATTTCTCACACGGGCTTTGTTTTCAATTATTCCGAACGCCTCTTGAGTATTACGAGCGAATCTTGATCGGCAAGACTCAAACCATTATAAAAGGTATCGATTTGATGAAGCTCCGAAAAACCGTGGTTCGGACATTTCTCCAACAACTCTTTAAACCGATCCCAAGCCTCGCTGAACGATTCATCAAAGGCTTGTTGGAAACGTAAGATTTGAGCGCGGAGATTAGAAATCTTAGAAGGAGGATAGAAATGGTTCACGAACTTTGAAGCTAGGTCACCCCAAGTATAGATCGAGTTCGGGGGTTCCTTCTCAAGCCAAGTTCGAGCCGCTCCCTTAAGGGAGAAAGGAAATAACTTCATCTTTATCGCATCATATGATACTTGGTTAAGCTTAATGGTCTCAACTATATCGGTGAAGTTCCTAATGTGAATATGAGGATCTTCACTCTCGAACCCGTGGTAAGAGATACTAGTGATGAGGTTCAATAACCCGTGATTGATTTCAAATTGATTAGCAAGTATGTCGGGAATCACAATGGCCCTTCGCACACCATTAAATGGTGTTTGAAGTTGTTCCTTCATCGGACGGAGGTCGGGGCCCGGTTGTGCTCCTTGATTAGGCTCCACCGGAGGAGCTTGATCGGCGTGATTCATTTCTTCAACGTTTGGGAAATGAGCACGGTGTGTGTGTCGAATTACCCTTTCGGGATTTGATAATGGAGAAATAAGATTTTGAGAAGATGAGCGGGTGTTCATACACCAAAAAGGAAACAAAAATGAAAATCAAAAATCTTTTTGTATTTTTGGTTGGGAATTATTTTTGGCTTTTTTAATATATTGAAAAACAAAAGACTTTATTTTCTTTTTAGTAACCGTTACGTTAACCGTAAACGTTTCCTTTAAAACTACGCGCAGCGTGGCGGGAAGGCAAAGGTAGCTCCGAAGATGCTTAAAAACCCGCCTTCTTCAGCTCGACAATTTAATGTCAAGCTTCCTTAAACCCCGTAATTAGGTTGTAGTAATAAAGTAATCCGATAATGATCAATTTCACGATTTGTTTTGTTGTAATTTGGAATGGTTTACAACCGCCTTCCTTCAACGGAAGACCGAGGATGTTTATTAAGATGTATTTATGAAAACACTTTAGGAAAAGTGTTTTATTTATTATATCTTTGTATATATATATTTTTTTTATTTAAAAAAAAAAAAAAAAAAAAAAAACAATAACTTCCGAGGAAGGATCTTCAAATCACAAAAACACTGGACGAAATCGACGCACTCGTTTCAAGCCTTCCCCGGCAGCGGCGCCATTTTAATTGATGTAATATATTTTTATTTTTGAGTCCAAAGAAATTGTAACGAATACAATTCCCCCGGGTCGTTCTCCCAACGAAGGTTTGACGGCGAATAAGTCAAATCGGAGTCGTGAAAATGTGAAGTGAATAATTGAACGTGATAATTTTTTTTTTGTATTGATTACACTAAAATATGGAAAATTAAAATCAACAATCTACGCTATTAAAATAAATGCACACAAAAAGAAATCAAATAATGCAAATCCCGGGCTAATCCCGAGATTTATAAAACTAATAGTGAATTTATACTAAAATGAAAAAAATAAAAACCTAAGGGACTGAAAAAGAAATTTATTAAAACTGATTTTATAAAAGAAATTTAAGAAAATAAAAGTTTTGTAAAAGCCGAGGGACTAAAATGGTAAAAACTGAAACTTATTTTAGAACTTATAAAAGACAGGGACTAATTTAGCCAATTACCAAACTGCTTTACAACTAAAAACTAACCAGTCCCGATTTTTAACTTTAACATAAATTACAAGGACTAATAATGACAAACTGAAACTTATTTTTGTTTTCTTTTCTTTTTATTATTTAAAAACAAGATTAAACTAATTAAATGCAAATAAAATAGCAAACTGACTTCAATAAATCTAAAATTTTAATAGAAATTCTAAAAACTGATTAACTTTTGATGAAAAATGAAATAAACACCCAGATAAGCACAAATTTGCTGAAACAGCTTATTGGGAATAAGCCGAAAAGCAAGAATTAAGCAAATGAGCCCCAAATAGTCCCAAAAGCTCAGGAAACTTAAACACACCACAATAAGCACAAAGCAACTTTTGGAACACAAAAAGCACTTAGAATAAGCTGAATAAGCACTAATGACAATACACTAAATTGACAAAATACTCAGCCTAAGTACCCTACTTTGAGCAGTCAATTAAGCAGTAAAATAAGCCAATTTTGCAAACTTTATGGGGGCAAAAGTGAGACCACCAAGCAGAGAACACAAAAAACCAAAAAGCCCTAATTCTATAACACCAATTGAAGTCTAATTTGGTCCTAGTTCAGCTGACAAAAAAAACTGGTTAACATGTATATGTGCAGGATTTTGACTATTATAAGTGCACTAAAACTTTGACTAAATCGAATTTTACTAGTCTAAATCTATTTCTATATGTTGTTTGATGATAATAAAGCACTAAAAACACAAGCACAATCACAAAACACACAGATTGAACAATAGCAATAAGATCAGTTGGCATTATCACACATTGAAACCAAGTAGACATGCAATTTTGACTTTTTGTTATAAAACCTACCAATTTTATGCTTGTTCTAACTATTATAGGCCTAAGGTAAACTACTTATGCAGAATCTACCTCAAACAAACAGCAAGAACACCTAGATTAAACCTGATCCAAACACCCCTTAACTTGCAGATTTAAAAGCAAACTCAGATTCAGCAACAATCACTTATCCATATCAACCAAACATCATTCAAATATACCAAAGGAACTCAGAATAACAACATTCAACAACAATAACTCAGCAAATATCAGATCCACAGGTTTTGACTTAGACAGAAGCAAAATACTAAACAGATTCAATAACAAACAACTAAACAATGGTCAAATACACTAAAATAAGCTAGATCTAATCAAACAAGCAGCAATCAAACATAAATCAAACAGATATAAGCTAAATCTAACAGATCTACACTAATATTATTGAGAGGAACCAAAAATAAGCAAAACTCACTTGTGCAACTCTCCCTCAGCCACAATTGAGGGAGTTCACTATGCTTGCCTGTCTTTAGACAGGCTAGGAGCTTCCAAATCTCCCCTAGACTATCACTCAAAGCTGATTTCACCCATGATCAAACTCAGTTTGACTTTGTTTGACTTTTTTGTAATTTTTGTGGAAAATGAAACAAATCAAGCTCACACAAGCTAGAAAGCTTTATGAGCTTGATAAATCTAAGAAAAGAGCTTAAATGTAAGCTGGAATTTGAGTAATGAACAACATTTTTTTTATTTTTTAGAATTTTCTGGTTTTGTCAATATGAAATAAACAGACTGAAATGATAATCTAAAACAATCTAACAATAACTATTCTGAACTGAATAAGCAGTAAATGAAATTACAATAAAACTAAATAAGAAAATAAGCCAAATGGAAATTAAACTAGATTTTTATTAATTCAAAAGCTGAGTACAAAATTGAAAAAGGAAATTACAATTCATAAAAATAAATTGGCAGCATTTCATTACACTAAAAACTACATACATAAATGAGAAAAATCCTCTCCTATTTATAAGCTTTAGCCGAACCTTCTGGGTCTTGCCACCTTGGCAATCCGCGTGCTATCTCAGCCTTTATCCACCCTTAGATCATCTTTTGCTATCCACAGCCATTGGATCAAGCTAGATGAGGTGTTCGGACCAATCATGGCCTGCCACGTAGCCGTTCATGCGCTTCTGCCCATTCTGACACCTCAGATATCTTCTAGAAGGGCCAATGATTGACCAAGATACCCTTAATTGCTGTGAATTTGTACGGTAAAGGTTTTAGGGTTGTGGTGAATAGTGAAAATGGGGGAAAGGGGTGAAATTGGGGAGCGTTTATTTTAGTGAGAGAGAAGGGTGTGTTTTTTTTTTTTATTTTAACTTTTGACCGAATGAAATGGGGTTTGACTGAAGTGGAAGTAGTATTTGATATTTTTCTTTTGACATAAAGTTGACCGGGGTTAATTTTATTATTATTGGGTCGGGTATGGACTAAATAGGTGGGTTGGGTTGATATTTTAAAGTGGGTTGGGTAGTGTGGGATTTAGCTTATTAAATCCGGATAGTAAGTTAATGGTTTAAGGTTTTGGTGATTTTGGTTTAACAAATATTTAAGGACCAAAGTAGTTAAGTTTGAAATTTCAAGGACCTTTTCTGCCTTTTTCCAAATGTTGATCCAAGGGCTGAATTTGACAATCTCTGAAAATATGAAGGACCTCGGGTTGACTTTGACTTTATTGTGTCCCGGCATCGGCTAAAAATAATACTTCCATATCTCGTGCTCGGTTTCCCGGTCTTTGCTTGATTTTTGTCCTTTTCTTTGATATCCGTGCCTGCACATATAAAAACACAAAAACACAATATATTTGGCATTTTGGTCGGGTTTTTGGTCTATTTGGGTCCGGTTTTGGTCAAGAAAAGGTATGTGTTTAAGTACATACCAGTGTCTCATAATTGAACACATCAATGTCTATGCTGAACAATTCTTCAATGCCTTCCTCAATCGTTGAATCATCATGTGATGATCCATTGTTGCTTACCACTTCCTCATCTTCACCTCTCATCCAATATACCCATAACACATCTTTAGTAGCTCGGTCCATGATCTTATGGTTATTGAACTTACTAGCTAACCAATTTGAAAAATCAACATTGTTAGGATCGTAGTTAACGTCAAAGCTAGTATTACCAATCATTTTCCTCCTTATCTCCATGAACTCATTAAATTGTTCTTTAAAACTTTGTGTCAACCATGAGGTCACAATCCGTTTGACTTCATTCATAGGAGCAAATTTGGGATCGCCGTATTTAAGTTCAAGCCACTCTTCTAAAGAGATATCCATCAACCTTACCAACTTTCCATGAAATAGTATCTCCGATTCAGCATACATTCTTTCGTTATCCAGATAGCTTTTATCTAATCCCCAATACTGTTCGGAATAAGGCATATAAGAAGTTTGTATAGGTTGGACTTCATAGCTTTTGTTGCTCGATTTGTTGACTGCATTTGCTGAGTTCATGTATTCAATTTGGAATTTCCCATCTTTTTCTTCGATAGTAGTCCAAGTTAATCCTTTAGATTCAATGATAGGCCATAAGAGTAACAATTCATCTTCAGTGTAGCTCATTAGTAAATCATAAGAGAATATCCCATCTTCAATATTGCATAAGCGTTTGAATTCCATATAAGTAGCTTCAAGAGGGGTTTCCCAAGAAAATAAATCGGCATCAATCGTTAGTACATTGAAGTTGACATCTTCATAAACTTCCATTGAGTAGACGGGCATGTTGGTTTGAGATACGGGTTTGAGTAAAGCATCGATCATAGGTAAGTTGATAGTAATAGCATCGAAATTTTCGAATGAATCCGAAAGCAAGAGTTCCTTTTCCAATTCTGAGCTTTTAGTAATGCTTAATGCAGGGAACTTGCTCAAGCTAACTTCATAGTTATCACACTCGTCATCACTTTCCAGAATCAACGGCTTTTTGGTGTGGGACTTTTCGTTGTGCTTATCATTCATAGGTGCCTTAGCAAGATATCCGTTCATTGACATATCTTCCATAGCAAAACCTGTCATCATAGGTAAAATCTTCAGTAGGATCTGTTTGCTAGAAGAGAAATTAATGAATTTAGAAACGGATATAAAGAATAAAAATAACTAATATCTGCAGATGATGCGCCGTATCCAGAAAGTTGGATACGCCGTATCTTATTACGTTAAAATTTAATCAGACTTTTATTCAGAAAACAGATACGCCTTTATAATTTTAGAGTGCGCCGTATCCAGTTTAACTTATCAAAAATCGATTATATTTATTAAAATTAAATGCGTCGTATTAACAAAAGCTAATGCGCCGTATTTTCGTTACGTTTCAAAATACAAGATTTTTGATTTAGTAGATGCGCTGTATCGATAGAAATCGATGCGTCGTATCTGTTTAATAATTCGAAAACTGTTTTTAATTTTAATCGAAAATACGCCGTATCTGTTAAAACAGATGCTTCGTATGGCGTTAGGGTTTAGAAAAATTTCTTATTAAAAACAGAATACGCCGTATCTTGGGGAAAAGATGCGTCGTACTCGAATTTATTAAACGTGTTGTATTTTATAAAAATTAAACGCAATACGCCGTATCTGTGAAAACAGATGCGCCGTATCGTTTATATCAGCACAATACAACGATAGCAGAATGCAGAAAAATAGAAAAAGAAAAACACAAATAAAATCAAACAAAAAGAAACAAAAATTAAAGAAAACAAAAACACACAAAAACAGAAAATATGCAAATTATACAATGAATGCAATTTATCTAATATATAACAGGGTTAGTGGTTAGAATCTAAAAAAAACTAATTAAAATACTAATCAAATTAATAGATAATAACAATTCACTCCCCGGCAACGGCGCCAAAAACTTGATGAGCGTGTATGTTGTTCTAATTCTTTTATGTCCCGGGCAACGGCGCCAAAAAACTTGATGCGCGTGATGTGTCGTTGCGGTTTAGCAGTATTAATGCCTACTCAAGTTTTAAATTTATATTTAGCCGACTTATCAATAACACACACACTTAACGAGCAGTGTACCCGGTCAGTATTAATATAATGGTAAGTAGAGTGTCGATCACTAAGAGTGGAACGTATTATCTAGTTATTCTAATCAGTATTTTAATATCCTAAGTTAGCTATACAACCTAATCTAACGCAAGGGGGTTCAGCCTGAGAGACTGACACGGTATGGTTATGATTAAATAATAAACTAAACTAATGAGCACGAATCAGCGATTAGCACACACGTACACAGATAGATACTTGAGACAATAAGAAGACCTGTCCTGATAATTAAGTAGCTTGTCACTTGTTTTATTGCTAGTTTTATATGAAGTGTATATAAATAAACCTTTCTCGTTGGCTCTAATCTTATCGGCGAGTAAACCCTTAATGATTACTTATGTCTATCCTATTTATTAAAGAGACGCTAAAACAAATAGGCGAGGAAGGGGCATGGCGACCCAAGCAATGCTCAGCTAGACACAGAGGTTATCAATGCACTAATAAAAGTCACCAAAGACATCAACATATAAACTTTAATTAATGGGAAAGCAATATTAAGGGGAGTGCATGATTTTCCGTAGTCACATGACACAAGCCCATCAATCCTGATGAATTAAAGTGTACTAATACAATAAAACAAAACTACTTAATGAATTGAATACATGCAGGACCTTCTTACAGCTCTTGTATCTTCGTTTAGGTGTGTCTTGTGCTGCTTGGTCGTCTGAATTCGGCTCTAGGGTTCTTCTGTCTTCGGTCTTCGAGTTAAGCTAAAGGTCTGAGAGCCCGAAATTCGTCTGGCCTTGGGGTATTTATAGTTTCTGTCTGAGGGGTCGATGCGGCGCATCTAGTTGATAGATGCGGCGCATTGACTTAACTTCGCGTGGGGTCCAAGATTAATATATTCAGGAATATTCGTACACCGTCTTCAGATGCAGCGTATCTTGGTCTTTGTATGCTGCGCATGTACTTGGATTGTAACTTGTGAAAACTTGATAGTGATACGCCGTATGTTAGAAATATGTTGCGGCGTATCTGGAGTAGAACGAGCTTGATCTTTTGGATTTCTGTAGGCTTTTGACATCTTGCTTGTTTTTCTCCATAATTAATCCAAAATCGCCAAGTTTCACATAATGCTTGTTTTTACCTGAGAATTACTAAAGTAAACGTTAATGTATCGATTCTCATAGATAATATAATAAAACAAGTCAAATAAACAGGATAAATGATGATAATAAAATGTACTTATTTGAGTTTATCACATTCCGAACCCGATATGGCCATTACGAATTCTAAGTTATGCCATTCGGCTTGACAAATGCACCAGCAGTATTCATGGATATCATGAATCGTGTGTGTAAGCCGTATTTGGATAAATTCGTGATAGTGTTCATTGACGATATCCTGATATATTCCAAGAATGAGCAAGAGCATGAGGAACATCTCAAGCTAATTCTGGAACTATTGAAAAAGGAAGAACTATATGCTAAGTTTTCGAAGTGTGAATTCTGGATATCGACCGTTCAGTTTCTTGGTCACGTGATATCAACGCCCACAACGCTGATAGAAATTTGATAATTTTTAGGACTTGCCGGCTATTACAGAAGATTTATAGAAGGTTTCTCTAAGATAGCTAAACCGTTGACGAAATTGACTCAAAAGAATGTGAAATATGACTGGGGAGATAAGGAGGAAGAAGCTTTTCAACTCCTTAAGGAAAGATTGTGTAGTGCGCCTATTTTAGCTTTACCCGAGGGTAGCGAAGATTTTGTTGTGTATTGTGACGCATCACACAAAGGTTTGGGAGCCGTGTTGATGCAAAGAGAGAAGGTAATAGCATACGCTTCTCGACAGCTGAAAACCCATGAGAAAAACTACACAACCCATGACCTAGAATTAGGATCAGTCATGTTTGCACTGAGGATTTGGAGACACTACCTTTATGCAACTAAATGCGTAGTGTATACCGATCACAAAAGTCTACAGCATATATTAAACCAGAAGGAGCTGAACATGAGACAGAGCCGATGGTTGGAGTTGCTTAGTGACTATGATTGTGAGATCCGTTATCACCCAGGCAAGGCAAATGTTGTTGCCGACGCCCTTAGCAGAAAGGAGCGGATCAAACCCCTCAGAGTCAGATCATTAGGGATGACGATCAATTCGCCGCTTCCAGCAAAAATTATTGAGGCTCAGGATGAGGCACTCAAAGATGAAAACCGACCCAGTGAGAGGATTCACAGAATGCCAGAACTTGAGAACGGGCTAGTAAGAAGATCCGATGGGATTTTGCGTTATGGAGACAGGTATTAGATTCCACTGTGTGGAGGAATTCGTGATTTTATTATGCACGAATCCCATAAGTCCAAGTACTCCATTCACCCACGATCTGACAAGATGTATTTAGACCTGTAGAAGTTGTATTGGTGGCCAAACATGAAGGCCGATATAGCTGAATACGTCAGCAAGTACTTAACGTGCTCGAAGGTCAAGGCTGAACACTAGAGACCGTCCGGTCTGCTTGTTCAACCTGAGATTCCGGAATGGAAATGGGAACGTATCACTATGGATTTTATAACGAAGTTGCCTAAGACATCGAGTGGTTACGACACGATTTGGGTAATCGTGGACCGACTCACTAAATCAGCGCATTTCCTTCCTATAAAAGAGAAAATTAGCATGGATAAACTCGCGCGTTTATATGTTAAGGAAATTGTTGCAAGGCATGGTGTACCTGTTTCTATTATCTCTGATCGAGACAGTCGATTCACGTCTAATTTTTGGAGGTCGCTTCAGGATGCATTGGGGACTAACCTTGATATGAGTACAGCTTATCATCCTCAGACGGATGGTCAAAGTGAAAGGACCATTCAGACATTAGAGGACATGCTAAGAGCCTGTGTGATTGATTTCGGGAATGGCTGGGATAGGCATTTGCCTTTAGTCGAATTTTCCTATAACAACAGCTATCACACCAGTATTAAGGCTGCACCGTATGAAGCACTTTATGGACGTAAGTGCAGATCGCCAATTTGTTGGGCAGAAGTTGGAGAAAGCCAACTTACCGGGCCAGAACTAGTCCATGAGACTACTAAAAAGATTGTACAGATCAAGAGCCGAATGCAGGCGGCTCGTGACCGTCAAAAGAGTTACGCCGACAAGAGGCGGAAACCCCTTGAGTTTCAAGTGGGAGATAAAGTAATGTTGAAGGTCTCGCCATGGAAAGGCGTGATCAGATTTGGCAAGTGTGGCAAGTTGAACCCTCGCTATATTGGACCTTTCGAAATACTTGAAAAGATCGGGCCGGTAGCCTACCGACTCGAACTTCCATCAGAGCTCAGTGCTGTGCATAACGTTTTTCATGTCAGTAATTTGAAAAAGTGCTTATCGGATGAAAACGCCGTTATTCCTTTGGATGAAATCTAGTTTGATGAGAGGTTAAATTTTATTGAAGAACCGATTGAAATCATGGACCGGGAAGTGAAACGGCTAAAGCAGAGTCGTATCCCAATTGTGAAGGTCTGATGGAACTCTCGCAGAGGCCCCGAATACATTTGGGAGCGAGAGGACGAAATCAAGCGAAAATACCCTCATCTTTTTCCGAAACCAACGAGTGGCGTAAATTGAAATCCGGGACAGATTTCCCGATTAGATGGGGAGACTGTGACAAATGGTAATTTTTACGTTGTTAATTAATATTATACGAGTATTAATTATTTCTAAGCTAAGCATTTCTATGCGCATTTGCATGTTTCTGAGTATTTTTGAGCATTTTCGGGAGCTGTCCCAGCATACTGTAGCTTACAGTCATTGCAGAAAAAGTATATTTTGTCAATAAAGTTAAATTATCACATTTCTGATAGTTACTGACAAGTCTCGTAATTAACTGAGAGCTTTCTCGCATTTTTCTGAAAAATAACCGCACGCGCGTACCGACAGCACAATACATATGGTAATAGTCAAATAAATATGTCTTCGAGTCAGTAATGACATTTTATTATATTTCTAACAAAAACGTGGCTAAAAACTTTATTTTACGTAATCGTGTCCAAAAACGTCAAACCGGTACTTTACGGTAACATTTAAACTCAAACTGACACACGATACACCAACGCGGAGTAAAAAACTAAAATTACCCTTCCCTAAATAAGCCATAACCAGCCATATAACACCCTCCACCACATGGGACAAAAATTTACATGTTATCTAAATGTAATATAATTTTTACTAAATATGGTGCAACACTTTTAGATTTTTCACATTCTTATCTTTAATATTACCTAGATTAGAAGTTATCGTCACCATATTATACTTCATTTTGTACGCCCTATCTTCACACACAAACATCATCATCCAAAATTTTCTCTAAAAGTTCAAGATCATCAAGTGTGTAACTAAGGTTTTTGGGTAATTTG